>JAQBSW010007856.1:0-37911 GCA_029291075.1 Eudiplozoon nipponicum
ATTTCAATCAAGACATCCCTGATCGATTTAACAATAATTGTTTGCGCGGGTGGTGGTAACAATACTTTAAATCAAGTTTGCGGGCTTGAAGTAAACACCAATCCCATTGTATTTAACCAGTCGTCGAACAACATAACAAAACTACGGCGGTAGTTTTGTTATGTTGTTCCCTGATCGATCTTTATAGAAACGACACGACGCCACCTCGCGAATTAATATTATATTACAGTGAAATGTCGCAGTGTTATTAAATTTATATTGGGAATATATTCGAATGCAAATCAAGCAAATGCAATTCCAGGTGTAGATGGCGATCCGAAATATGAAATGAATGACAAAAAATTTGCATCGACCTGCAAAATCGATGATTTATTCGTCACTAGTTGTTGTCTTCATCGTTTTCACGTCATTTTTGAATTTCTAATTGTTGTACAGATTTCTTTTCAAAACCATTTCCGCACGTAAACCAGGAATCAATTTATAATGTTTTTAATTATTTAAGTAGTTTTCTGCACCATATATTTTAATGTTTTCGTAATAACACCTTGAAGTTTTACGATTTACCGAAATTATGTTTATTTCACTTGCTGTGGTTTAACTCGATTACCCAAATTCTTTTTCTGAATATCATTTTATGTAGCAGATTCTTCTTGTCGAACTGTTTAATAAGTCAAGCAATATTCTCATCCTTGCTTTAAAGCAATTATAATAAAAAATGAGATCGTCAAACTGATTTCCATCTAAAATCTACTTGGGCCTTTTAGTCACCAATAATATACAATGATCACCTATCGTTCATATAAGTGCGAGATTACAAATGTGTAGAATTGCTTTATTGTGGAAGATTAATGCTATCCATGACAAATTTATAACCAAAATAAATAGTGGGAAATGTAATAGCTGCCTTTTTTGTAAAATTAACTTTAAGTTTAAAAATATTTAAACATACTGATCATAATGTGTTAGTTCTCTTTCTACTGGGCAATGTTTTGCATTATATTTGTGGCTCTATTTTCTTCGAAATGAAACGCTTTTACTTCCCACTTTTTTAACGATTTGATAGAATAAACATTTAAAATTAATTTTAAAAGCGAAATGACATTTTAAGAGATATTCCAGCTCAGATTTCTATTTCAAATTTAATTGTAACTTGCATTTTTCTAACATAATTTCATGATCATCATGTGTTAGTTCTCGTTGTACTGGGCAACGTTTTGCATTATGTTTGTGGCTCTATTTTCTTCGAAATGAAACGCTTTTACTTCTCACTTTTTCAACGATTTGATAGAATAAACATTTAAAATTGATTTTAGTATCTAAATGATATTTTAAGAGAAATTCCAGCTCACATTTCTATTTCAAATTTAATTGTAACTTGCATTTTTCTAACATAATTTCATGAAATCCTACCATTATGTTTAATTGTCAGCCCATTAACTTGAAACGCACTACGAATTCTTTTCGTTGGCATTTAAATTTTATGTTTGTTTTGTTGATAATTTATTTGAAGCTCACACGCATAGTCTTGTAAGAGCAATTACAATTTCAGTGGTAATGTGTGCGCGGTTGCCCGATATACGTTTATAGGATCTCTTTTTATTCATCTAAATCTTCTGCATAATAGTCTGCCTAGCATTTGTTGCCCATTTAAATTACGCCATTATACAGTTCATTTTCGTATTGGTAGTACCTAAACCGAATCTCATTTCGAATCCAAATCGCGCATCAAAGCAATTTGATATTTCGTACCTTGTCTCTCCTTTACGTAGAACATTCGTTGATTTAGAAAAGACAAAATGTATTTCACTTGTTGCGGAATTCCAACTGTACTTGGAAAACTGTGCAGTGTGTCTGTAGTGTACGGAAATTTTACGTGAATCATTATTTTATCTCGTTTAAAGCTTAACAAATCGTTTTAAATGCGTAAGCAGCTGAGTGTGGAGAAATTTCGGAACTTGTTATTTCTTACAAAATTTAAATAATTCCCGGTTTGGATATGCCAAATTCTCAGGAACAATATTTTTATTGCATTTTTGAATGTTCTTCTCTTTCAATTTTTAGGATCTTCTTTGTTCTACCGTATATAAAGAAAATAATTTCCGCGTTCCTTTATGCAGCCACATTACATTTAAATACAAATGAGTGCACATAGACCAGAAATGATATTACATAGATATTTTTGTATTCGAACGATTTTAAAATTAACTGGCCTTTATTTTAATCTCCTATAATGTCTTTTTTATAGATGCTCAAATTAAGTTGTAGATTCAAATTGTTGAGTAATACTTGATTGTTGGACTTTAGCCCTGTACAATTCTGTTTCCAAATATTAAAAAAACAGCACATATTTGCTTTGTAATTCGCCACGCTTTATTTATAAAGAATATATATTTATGGGTTAGTTTTTATCGCGGTGGATGTTCAGGAAAAAACTGGACATTTTAGCCTAACTGTAACAATGAATCTTTAATATACACTTTCGTTTAATGCCAAATATATTCACTAGAATATTGCCAGTTTTTTTGTATTTGTTACAAATTCAGGATTTTAATTGGTATTGAAGCTGCCAACATTTTTTTTACCTTCAAATATATATATTTGAGGCTTTTAATAACGGTCAGTTGGAATTCGTTTTCAAATGATTTTATTATTGGGCATAAGTGCTATTGTTTAATTATGAATTACAGAAAAATAAAATATAAAATTTGTTAGCGTTACATAAATAATTAAATGATTTACATAATATTTCCCACGAATATATATATGTATATATATATATATATATTTGTCTAGAATTATAAAATAAAATAAATCAGACTAAATAAATTTTTGCATGGAATTCAGAAATCTCACGGTAAGTCTGTGTACGAACAATATATTTTGTTTGTTCAGTTCTCGGCCTGTCCATTTATTGCGATAGTCAATAAATAGAGTAGCATACTCGCACAGCTAGCCTTAATTATTTTTGAAAATCGTTGTGTTGACATGTCACATTTTTTAGAGAACAAAGCATGATCTATTGAGGGCATACCTGCAACACAAACATTATTTTGTGCACAAAACGTTTGAATGTGCACAAGCAATTTCGAACTCGATCTCCTATTGCATCTACGTAAATAAGGTAGCCCGCAGGTACAATTCTATTTCTAGAGAATTTTAATTTCCATTGCCGTTGAAGATTGAATTAACTCTTCTCGGAGCTCATACCAACGTGGTGTTCGTAAATACAGATGTTTATACGTGTATGTTTTATTGTCTAAATTGTCTCTGGTGAATGTGAAATAGAAAATAATTGATCAAACTTCTTCATTTAGATATAGAAACAATTTAGAAATTCTTGCGTTATCGTACACATATTTAAAGGATAGCAGGCGCATTTTAAAAGTAACGAAGATTGGATTGTTCAAGATTAATAGGTTTTATTTCTGAAATTAGACAGAGGCTAAATTTAAATAATCATTACAAGTACACAAAATATTGCAATATTTTTCGTATATAAATATTTGCACACACTCTCTCTCACACACACACACATATATATATATTATTTTTTTTCCTGTTTTCTTAATAAATTTTAAACCACTACTTTGCGGCACGAATAAATATTTCACCATTTGTTCTTACAGGTCCCCTCATAAATAATAATTTCGTAATTAGACTGAAGATCAACAATATATTCAGATATTGTCAATAAGCTACAATAGTTTTGAAAAATATTTATACAAAATACATTTCATTTTAATGCCTGAAATAAATAGATCCAGCTAAGGCATGAACCTTCACCGGTCAAAATTTATTGAGAAGTAAAATGTAAATGATTTAAACAAAGAAAAAGTCTGATATAGAAAAGATATATGATCAATGAAAATGAAGAATATTCTTAGTTTAGCATTATGAGCACCAATAAAATTGACTTTCGTCCAGCCAATATGGTATTGTACATGAAAGAATAGAAGTACCTTCACCAAAGCCGTGCCACATATATACTTTAGTATTATAAAAATATTGCCCCAGCAACACAAGCAATTCATCCAGCAGACCAGTTTTAATATGATTAATGTCATTTATAGTACTTTCCCGAATTTAGGCGAACTGGACTTGAAATTGGACATTCGAAGCAGAATCTGAGATTCTATCCATTGCGGCACTCATGCAGCATACTGCAGACAATTTTAAGTCATGCACCATTTTATGTATCTAGTTAACCTGTTATTTTGGAATTCCTTTAGTCCTGAAGTTCTTACTAGTCACCTAAAAGCGTTTATCGTACAACCGGCAACGTGAAACTTGCTGAAGATTAATTGATTTCAGGTATAACGACAGACTGTTAAATACATATTTTGTCGGTGAATAGAATCTCAGATTCCGAAGTAAATGCGCCCCGATTCCAGTCTCGCCCAAGGTAAATTTTAAACGTTACTTCGAATGTTCCAAAACAAATAGTCAATAAAGTCACAGAACTGCAGTAAAAAACCCAAACCTAAGCCTACAAATAAAAATTGTTTCATATAAATTGTGCGGAGTAACAGTAATAATCCGGAACGTTGATCGCATTGATCATACAAATAGCTGTTTAGTACAGAGAAGCTTATCTCAATATCTGTTAGACATATTGTGATCTTCTGTCATCACTGTTTGCTCTTCAAAAGGCTACAATTTGGTCTAATCCTACGTGCTTTGATACTAGATATATTCAAGTAGTGAGTAACTTCGATTTAAATCATATTAAAATAAAGGAACAATTGCCAAATTCAAAGTCATGCTCGACAAATTAAGATCGATAGAATCTTTACTATCTAAACGAGAATCGTCATAATTGATTAACAATATAATACATGATTTGCTTTAAAATAATTTTAACCATATCATAGATATATAAATATTTCCCCTAGCAAATGCAGCATTGACAGTATTTAATATTGAGATTTTATAAAAGGATAAAGTTTATATACATTTAAATTTTTGGTGCAATGTAACGTTCAAAAATGTTCTAAAAACAAATTTTTGACATAAATTTTCACATTTATTTTGTGGACAAATAAGATTATTTATTAGCTTTTTATGTAATTTGGCCTGAGGTTGGCGTCCACTTTGTAACGTCAACAAATAGTTTATTTTGTTTTGGTGCGCGCTCAAAAATGGGGTCAACTACAGAAAAATTGTTTTTCGCGTAAAACCTTAACAAAACTCATAACGTATTGACAAAAAACACTATTCAGACGACATATGTATTCAATATATACTAAGAAGCATATGTTGTTAAAAACTTTCTAATTTCAATAGAAATATTTTTCACAAAATCTCTATCATTAGGTATCCAAACACCAGTAAAAAAGTTTTTTCGTTAACTTAATTTAACTATACATAGTTTATTATTTTTTATTAACACTATCACCCATAAATGTATGGCGCAGACTTTGTTCCAAGCTTAGACATAACTAGGATTATTATAAATATTTCTGCCTCACTCAAACGTAAGCAATAATAGTTCAGTTAGAAAGAGCTGGCAAAAGAAATATATCCGTGAATATGATTGCTACGAATTTCTCATACACTTCTATAAACGAAGTCATTTGCCAGATACCATATGTCCTAATTATATTGCAAGATGTTTGAATGAGTTTATCATCGTATGCATACGAAATCGACACAAAGAAGAAACGCGGCACAACTGACCAATCGGCTCCTGTCTAAAGCCAAATTTCATGCCGCTGAGATGATTTTAGATTTACAAAGAGGGGTCATTGTAGAAACTTAAATTAAACATTGAACACAGCAAGTTAGATACGCGCTGAGCAAAGATCATCGGTTAATGTGTAGCATTGAAGTTAGAATTACAACTGATGTCGATATTGTGTAAGTGCTAAAGGATAAAAAATCTATATTTCATTTGTTAATTAAATAAGCAATTAACAAGTTCAAAGTATATATATATATATATATATATATATATATATATATATATATATATATATATATATATTGATAGTTTCTAATTTCACCATTTTTTAAAATGTAAGAACAAAACAACGTACTCCATGGAATAACATTTATTAATAAATCTTATTTCTACCAGTATCTACAGCCATTGTTCTGGATTCGTTATTATATTCGTTCATTCAATCCCACTGTACATGTGTTGTAACCAATCTCCTCTTCGTTATTCTAGCCTTTGTTTTGCTTAAACGTGCAGAAAATAATTCAAAAAGAAATTAAATTGGACTGGAACAAAGACATGACTGACATGCCTTTAAAAATAACCAACGCTTCGCAAAATGCGACACATACATCAATTACAGACGCAATTACAATGAAAGCGATGACACACCAAATGACGTTACGCAAAAGGAGTGGTCTAAATTGCACAAAAGTAGTGGTCTAAATTGCGCAAAACAAAGGCTAGAATAACGAAGAGGAGATTGGTTACAACATATGTACAGTGGGATTGGATGAACGAATATACTAACGAATCCAGAACAATGGCTGTAGATACTGGTAGAAATAAGATTTATTAATAAATGTTATTCCATGGAGTACGTTGTTTTGTTCTTATATTTTAAAAAATGGTGAAAATAGAAACGATCAATATATATATATATATATATATAAATGTATAATATATATATATATATAATGTGCAAAAAGAAAGAGAAATTTTATCAGATACAAGAACAGTTTCTTTCTCATATTCTTCTCAAACGAACATCACTTTATATATAAATTAGCCAAACAAAATAGAAAAATTAAACACTGAAAGTGAAATAGAGGGACACGCAATAAATTATGTGCATCACCTCTGGTTCAAGCTCAGTGCCCGAACATGCTTTTTCTGCTTGCATTAAGTACTGTACATCTATAAAAAATATTAATTCGACAATCTGTTTCGTAGAATACACAGTCATAATTACCTCTTCAAGTGGTCTGGGCTGAGGGAGATCACCTCGAGGCTGTTAGATTTTATTAAGCTCTCTGCATCCATCTTCGTCGACAAATTAAAAAGATGGCCAAACGACGGCTTTAAGCAAGTCTGATGATGAAATAAAAAACATACAGAACTATTGATTTCATGTACATGTGAAAATGTAAACAAACAACATAAAATAGCGATAAATGTATCAAAGTCGTAGAGCTCGAAACGAACTAGGATTTTATGAAACCGGCATCTATCGGACACTGTTGAAATTTAAAAAAAGAACATAGATATCAACTTACGAATATCGTGGTCGATATTATAAAATGTTAATAGAGCAACTGGGATAACAAAATCTATAATTCATAAAAAAATATTTGAAACCTAGCAAAGGAATATCGGAATCTATTGCACAGGGCTCCTCTGTAAAATGTTAAATCATCGGTCCGTTTTGGAAGAGGTGGTAATCTGGCTGAATATTCTGCAGTTGAATCAGGTATTAAAAGTGACGTTTCATTGACAAAAGTTTGCTTAACTACGTCGACGTTTAAATCTTTGGTCAGGTCTCAGTGAGGCATCACGGAATGGAAAAATATTAGTCATGGCTGGCTTGCTAATCTTGAACAGTGACAATGTCCTAATGTCAGCGCATAGTCAAATAGGCTCAAGACAGTAAAGTTCCCATTTGCCCTCAATTAGCACGGATGAGATTTCGCACGTATATATCATGAGCGGTCGACCAGTAACTTAGGAAACCAACATGGTTGTTCAAAAACTGGGCCTTATGTGGTCGTAAGGTTAGATTGCCGTTATTCATGCGTGTTCCTGTTTTGGCATGGGCGATAAAATATGGATTTTTTAAATTCAAGTAGCATCTAGTTAAAACAAGAAATAGCTCATGTATGATACTCACCAGGCTAGTTAGAAAACTTCGGTGAATGGCTGCAACCACAGAATTTACAGGCCAACGCTATTTTTGCCAGACACAACTTTTTTGACATATGTCACGTATTCGTGCGACATTGCATCTTTACTAGTCTAAATACATTGGTATTGACAAGGATATGCGAGACACTAGCAACAACATGGGTTTAATTAACGGGATCTTATTAATACTGCTTTACAGACCTAGGCTCTTCTGCGCGGGAGACAGATCGCCGTATGTTTATCTGTGAATGAATGCATGTATACGATATACAATTAACAAATAACAGAGAACCTACTGAAACATCCTTAAGGCCGGAATACTGCCAAGCAATGTCCAAACCCATATTAGGGCATTTTGTTGTGCCCTTTGTAATTTTATCAGCATCCAATTCGTCGGGTAAAGACTGTAAGAAAAAAGGAAGGCAAAAGGTAATTAATCAAGTAATCAGAAAATATACGAGAACAATAAATAAAGTGGTGATTAGGTGAAGGTTGTTTATTTCCTACTGGCAACAAATTATTTAACTGTCGTATTGCCTTGAGATATAAGAAGATTTAAACTGGCTTGACATTGATAAAGTGAAACAATGAGTTAGAAACTTCGAATGAGAGCTTTTTCATAGTATCCGTTAACGAGCATAAGCAGGTGGAATCAACCTCCAGAACAACCGTATCGAATTAAATATGAATTACATTATCTGAACATGGAGAAATCTAAACGAAATTTTCGTTGTATATTTATTTACTTCAATTATTGGATCGAAATAAACCACCTGGAATTTTTCAGCAAACATCTAATGAAAAATACATAAGCAGCCCCCTCCCTAACATATATATATGCGAACATACACAAAAAACATAAAAACATAGATAAGTAAATAAATAAACACATGCATACGAGCATACTTAAAATATACGTACAGGCATTTATATATACATAAATGCATACATAGATACACACATATAATCTTGCATACAGATATACACATACACACCTACATGCAAGTATAAAAACATAAGTTCATAAATGCATTTATTCATACATAAGTACAGATATTATTGGTTGGAGTGTTCATGGTTGTGTGGACTGTAAAGGAACACTAGGTCGCCCACTCTTAGTGAGCATATTTTGCATTCAAACTAGTCCTTCTCTTAGATAGTGTACCAATCAAGACTGTCAAGGCGCCAGTGGCCAACTTTTCTTCATTAGTCGAAACTTTCTCGTCGCGACTGGTACATTTGCCCTCATTTCGTCACTTACCATTTAACACTAAGAATTATTGCATAGTACAAATAAACTCAAGGCTTCACATTACACGAAATGATGGCTGTATCCATATTCACATGGTAAGGTACATGCTATCATTAATGGTATTATAGACTAGAGCGTGTTATCACTGCCTGTGCAACCAATGTTCGTTTAAATATTGTCATCTTGCCTTTGGCCGACGATAAAAGCAAAAAAAATTTTTATTGTCTGTTAATTAAGAAATATCAACACGGTAATTACTGCGAAATGAAATTACACCATCCATACACACACGCAAGCATACCGAAAAACATACACACATGCAAATAGATATATATATATATATATATATCTTTATCCATACATTACAACTGAAAATATACACACATACATACCTACATAAATAGAATGCATGTATAAATATATAGATATCACTCTCCCGACAGAGGATCCCAGTAGAGCGTAGGACCATAAGCGAAAAATAAAATTCGTTTACAAGACGTATTAAGGATAAACAAAAACAGCAGGGAAACTGTATATGATTGCAAAAGTTAAAATTGAATTCAGCATTCTTTCCTGTTTTTATATATATATATATATATATATATATATATATATATATATATAATGTTATTCGTTTAGTGCAATTAAGTTACAATATAATGCTGCTGATATGGCGACCACGAGTATGTTGTTTCACTATAAAGATCAAGTCAAGTGCCATAAAGTCAGGTTAATTCTGGCGATCGGAATTAATGTTTTCATCATAACACTTTCCGTCACTATATTGATTCGTAGAAGTGATGGAATTATGAAGGTTCATTAGGCTCCTCCGAGGCTTGGCATCTTGTTCTGTGTCAACAGGCACAAGGTGCATCAAAAACAAAGAGGAAGTTCGGCGAAATTGCTCTCCTTCTCTTCTCGAAGCCTTTACTCAAGCCAAACCGGTTCAGAATGTGAAGAGAATCCTCACTTGCGTGACCGAGACCAGCATTCCAATATTCGCTTATGTCTAGAACATACGGCATCGAAACATTTGAAACTAATCGGTGAATATTAATCGTATTCGACAGTACATGGAAGCGAATAGGGACACACGACAAAGCAAGTGAGACGTTTCGCTTAAACGGTCTGATGTGTATCCACGGTTGGCTGGGTACATAACAATTACAAGTTCACAAATTTAATTTAAAGAATTTTTATCACCACCACGCAATCAATGATTGTTAAAGTGTATAACTTATATACATGTATCGTGCAGCCGACAAGTACGATATATGCGAAACTACTAATGGTGAAAGCCGCATATCTAATATTGCTTTGCATTTATATATAGATTGCAGTTTGATCCTCGCCAGTCAGTTCACCGTCGAACTATGTAGATGTTCATGGAGGGTCGAAATGCGTTATTACGCGTGACTGACGATAACTTTTCTGTTTTTCGACTGATTAAATGCAATGGGATTGGCTCGTAATTCAAGTTCCCACACTTGATTTGAAGAAATGTTATTTAGGAACCGAAAAATGTGCTGTATTATCGTCTAAACGAGTTTAAATAGAAACAAAGCTAAACGATATTACCGGAATCGTAGCTCAAAAGCAATTCTAACGTACCGTAAGCTTGACATTTCCAAGATACTAGTAACCAATAAAATAAATATTGATCTGCTCTCTGTCCATTAAGAATGGCGAAACCAATGATCTTCCATAGCTAACACAGCACAATAAATATTTTTTACATTTTTTGGGATTGAGGTGGCAGTTCTAAAACGATGAAGAATTTCTGTTTAGGTTTCTGATAATGAAACTCAGGGGTGAATCTTGTGCAGTCATCTTCTTCATTGTCTTAGATTGGAAGAGTTAACTGCGAGGTTGGGTCTTTTCTACGAACCGATAAATTGATAACGCAAAGAACCAGAATAGCTGATTTCGTCTGGCTTTAAAGTAGACTAAGCCTAGAAAGTTTTTTTAGGTTAGAAGATAGCCGTATTTGTGTGCTGCTAAGGTAGTTATCAACAATTTCGTAAATCAATTTTCTTGAATTAACAACAATATTATTAGTTATTAATCATTTATCCCTTGGTCCTCATGGTTAGACGACGATGTAGCACCAGTTATAAAATGCCTTTTGATTGCTGTCCTTGAAGATGCTGTAACTGATGATGATAATTATGTTAACAATACACCAGTTCAGTCCAAAATCGAAATCCACTTACATTAAGCAGCTGCTCAAAATCATTGTCTGCTGTTACATAGAGCAGGCTGTGTCCGGATTTAATGCCTTCAGCAACAAACAGGCGCATAAGATAATTAATATACGTCGAATGGAAGTCATTTTCTGTATAAAAAATAATCAATAAGAATAGAAATGACAGTAAGAGAAAGAAAGGCAAAGTGGGCAAAATTGTGAATGGATATAATACTTCATTAATCAATAAGTATGACATAGATCCCCTCTAATTTAAGTAATTTACTGTGTCTAGTTCAGTTTTATATCTAACTAGACCTGAACAGTCATACAGTTAAAATCAGTAAGAATTTTTCTGATGCTATTTGAATACATATAGTCAACATTATGTGAAGCCTCGAATTCTACTCTAAGGCGCAGTAAACATTTAGTCTTTAATGAGTAGTAACGAAAAGAGCAAACGTGTCAGATTTTGAAAGAAAATTTTCGGCGGCTGAAACAAAATTTAGTTACCCGCCACTCAATATAAGATATTTAGGGTAGATGTTTCCCACCAACCATAAGTCATATTCCATCTAAGAGATGTATACTTATGAATACGAATAAGTCAGTCCGTCTAGGAATGGGCAACATAATGTTCTATTATCGGCCTAACAGAACAAACACAAATATGATCTAGGTTTCTCGTAAGATAGGTTTCAGAACGGCCTTGATTGATGCTACACGTGCATAGACTTTTTCCTATTCAAGTGTCGATTGGTTAATGAGGATATGTTGCGGCGTCATTAAGTAACCATTATCGCAAATATACGTGTCCATTCACGAGATTCCATGTCTGACAATTCTATGATTCTCGCCATCCCTCCTAGTTGCGCCAACAAACGGACCATTGAGATGTATAAGTGGCTTTCTCAAACATTGAACTAATTAATGGAATTGACATTTTATAACAAGGTTAAATGGTTATGCTACATAAAAAGCTGCTTAATACAAATGGCAGTTTCTTACATGTTACTCATAGTAAATGCCGACTGAAACTCAATTATCAACGGTCTAAAATAAATTGAGCGAATACCCTGATTTAAAAAACTGCACGAAATATAGACTGATATATAGTACACTTGTCTTACTGACCTCGGGCTCGGTGCGTACGAAAAAAAGTAGAATCCTGTGGATTGCGCAATTTGCAAAAGGCAGCTATAGCAAGGCAAATGTTTTGAAATCTCGACTGAAGCATATAATTCTGAAGTCCCTAGTGACTCTAGGCGGTCTCATTCGTTAACGAATGACAGCAGAATGCCAGTTAGTTATATCTTAGTTTTCGGATCGAAATTGGCCTGATTGACAGTTTTCAAAGCGTTTAGCATCACGACGTATCGCATATACTTTTTAAGCGAAATCAACGGCTATTTAAAGCATGTCATGTGAAACAGAGACAATCTGGGTCATGTCAAAAAAGAACAAAATGTGAATAAAAGAAAGGCAGCTGTGATGTGTGTGAATGATAAATAAGCATAAGACATGCGAAAGGATTGATGGATCGGCTATGTGAAGATAAAACCAATGCCAATAGAAAGTACAGAAGTTAGCACCATCATAAGCAAAAGAAATACTGGTGCGTCACTGGTGCAACACCAAGTGATTTCACAATTTTGCGGACTGTAAAAGAATACCAACTTCTTCATTCCTATTGAAGTGGTTGCGGCCGTGCTAATCGGACCTCCTGTTAATGACCTACTAGATAGCATAATCTAACAGCACAGGAACACCACTATTGCAGGGCGATAGGTCAGAACCCCCCCCCACACACACACACACAAACACACAAACACCCCAACCTTACAGTTAAGTCTCTATTGAATGAATAAATGAAGATAACAGCGGTGGTTAGCTTTTCAGAAGCTCAGTTGCTAAAGGAAGTGAGCATGAAATGCTGAGTCACTGGATGGAGGCCCACTGTCGATCGCAAACAAGAGTTACCATTTGACCGATAAGGAGAAGTAATGCAGCGATTGTCTTCTAAGGCAACATTCTTTACATTATGAGCTCCACGAACGACAGATGTACTCGTTCAGAAGCTTGGAGTAACCTTAACTTGTTCTACACATCTATTTATGTTTATTATAACATTAGCATGATATACAATGCTTCTCTGTCGCATAAGTGGGTTAGAGCCCTGTTCGCGGCGAATTCAGGATATTACGTGAAGTGTTCCCAATAAGAATGAAACCTATCTACTAGATGAATTGGCTTTTCAACATTATAAAATGCTTAGTTTATACTTCCAAATACAGGTAAATAGCGGGACAGGTGTTTATATCAAGAGTACAACTACTAATAAAACACTGCGTCACACCAGCGCAATATACTGATGCTTCACTGATCCATAACCATGACATTCAAAGCCATGTGTGGGCTGTAAATAAACACTAGGTCGCCCATTTCAAGATCGCAACCTTGATTTAAAAAATTGTTATCCCCGCCCGAACAACCAATATCCATTTATTTATATAAATGTTAAATTCAATACCTCTTCCACAAGTAGTGGTGTCTGTTCTATAATGAGAGATTAGGGATGTTAGTTGGAACTTTAGGTGCAAATATATGCAATACAGGCTCCACATAAAGGAGAGTGTAACCAAAAACATCATTTAGTATATAACTGAAAATTGTATGTAGTGTGCGGCAGGGCGGCTCAGCAGTTAGTGCAATAGATAGTGAATATGTGCCGAGGTTCGAGCACTGTCCACGGAGAATTCTGGACAATACGTGAAGAGTTCCCAATAAGGCGAAAAAGATCTACTGCACCAATTGTCTTTTCTACATTATACAATGCTTAATTTGTACTAACAAATGTATGTATCTAATGGGACTGGTGCTTAAATCAAGATCGTAATCTTGATTTAAATAACTAAGTTTTCTAATTCCTTTTCATCAAAATGTTTCAAACCATTTTCAGTCGAAATTATAAAATAACTGTAATGAAATGAAGATAAAAAATATGCATTTTCGAGTGGATCTAACTTTGAGGAGACGCCATACCTTAACGATAAACAATGAAACAAGGTCAACAAGAATACTATGCTACACTAGACCAAAGGAACTGAATGGCTAATTGAAAGGAAATGGATAAATCGGTAAAATATTTATTACAACAATCTACACAAAGAAGCACTAAATCCTATACTCGCAAAAACTCTTCTATTCTAGAACCGATTTACTAACTTCCGGTTTTACGATAAGTTATGAAGTTGGATCTGAGAAAGAGAAATTATTAGCAGACAAATAGAGAAACTAAAAACCTCTTTTAATTATTCATCTTGCCGATAATTATTTCTAAACAGAAATTAAGCTACTCATAGTTAAACTTTATAATGCTCTAAATTTGTCAAAACATCTCACATGATTTAGTTCACAATCTGTCGATTAAACTCTGATTGTAAGAGAAAATAATTGATCAATGCAGCAAAGAATTCAGCTCAATCTAATAATAAATCACTTAGATTAGTAAGGCCAAATAATTGGATCCACTTTTTATATACACACATGCATGCATATATATATATATATATATATATATATATATATATATATATATATATATATATATAGTTTTCTCTCGCTCATTGAATGACTCGTTTTTTAACATAGAGCCAATTTTTCGCGTAGAAAAATAATTCTATGTTATACACGTTCCTTAAGTTTTAACAGGATGATTTATGTGTGGTCAGCCAGGCAGAAAAGAATTAAAATTTGAGTGAAATAACACTGAAATCACAGAATAAAATGACCAACAACATAATACGTAGATGACGAAGGAGAGTTACTTTCAAAGGAAGTGTATAACTTCGTCATTTGGGTTAATTTACGACTTAATCAGTTGTGTGTTTTCACAACAGCTTAACTAAAACCTTTGTCGTTAGACAGACCAATGACTTTACCCTGAAACGCATCTATATAAATAATCAACCAATACAAGTTAGCAAAGACATCAAGTATCAGCTCAAATAACATACAACAAGGTGCACGCATTTAAGAGGCCTAGTGTACTATTGTGTACAGGTGTGTGAGTTCATGTGAAAAGCAGAGAAAGGCAGAAAACCGAATAAATCCAAGAAAATTGGAGCTGTATTCAACCGGCGGGGAAACAGAGGCAATGCTGACGCCAAGACTTCTTCTCGCCTATAGTATCTGTGTCTGTTTAATCGGGTGGATTTGTGCTAAGCCTTTGGAAGATAAGAATGACCACAGCGTGAAATGTAAGTCTAATTTATCAGGTATGCGTAAAATACAATTTCCTCTATATGTTGCAACCATTAGCACTCAATTCATAAACTTAGCTGGATTGCGCCTGATACAATTTTAAATAGGGAGTTAAATCTAGCAAACCCTACAAATAAGTTAAATAGAAGACTACCGAAGAAAACTAATATGAAGGTCTTAGCCAGAAATAAAAAAATAATCCGTTAAAGATACCCTCAAGTTTCCTGCCAACTTACACATGTAAATAACGATCAAGCATCAAACAATTAATTCAAAAGATTTTCACGTTCCAATTTTCGATCTCATAGAAAGTCAATGAAACTTTAAAAACTATAATCTTTTGAGTTATTTCGTATCGGCTATAATGCTAACAAACTATTTAATCAATTCCTGAATCGGTGACTTCGTCAAGGGCTTAATTACTCGCAAAAGAATGCATGTTTCCTGCATACATTGAACGACGGCCAATTCGTGTGAAGAAGGCAGTGTTTTATTAAATAGATTAGTTTTTTAAATTATTATTATTATTATGTGGTTCAATTATGGATATTATGCTTCAGTCTGCCAATGTTCCTCCTCTTTATTTTAATCAAGCATTCATAAAATTAACTTACAGTTGGCGGGGAAGAATAATTAATGATTTATTAATTAATTTTATGAATATCTTATACTTGCATCTTTTATTTAAAAAAAATCTTTATTGATCTTTTTAACTTAGGTCTCTTATTGATAGTATTTTTCTAGATTTCATTTCTGACCCTCATGTATTTTAATTTATTATCTTAATTAAGCTTATTGTTTTACTAACTCTTGATTATTTACCTTCACAAGTTTCTGCACTGATCTATTCACAATATCGTGATCCTTCTTCGACGGGAAAGTCACTCGAAAATACATCATTTAGGAAAGTAAATGTAAAACAGAAGGTTTGGTGTGTTCGAAGAGAAATTGAAATCAAATCACTTTAGTTTCAATTATATTATTTTTAACTGATTACGTCACAGCCCTGAACACACATATGCATGGCGCACACTTTACTAGTGGATCGTCATTATTGGTTTTGAGATGGCTGGATTTTAATTTGGATGACTGTACACGTGCAGACGCATGCACGCCTACGCACAATGATCTGATGCAATGTAATTTATAGTTTAAAAATCTACAAGTAGGTGTAAATGAAGCCGTTTAAACGAAATCTATCACTTGAATTCACAATTTTCATGTTGAGATGAGCTTACCGCTGACAATGGGGTTTGAAACAAGACTCAGAAATATCTGGCGGAAAAATGAAAACAGTGGACGTAAAACACAGCTTCACATAACAAGGATCAAGTAATTAATCAATTCACTGTGACGCCAAAAATATCTTTAAAAGTGCTATGATATCATGAAATCAGTCATTTAAGAAAAAGTAATTACTAGTCGATTTAGTTTTTCATTTTAGTAGGTCAGACCTAGACTTTTCAGTATATTCGAAAATATAAACAGGTGCAACACACCTTACTCATACTAGAAACAGGCGAACTGCTGCTCATATACCGCCCACACAGAAATAGGCACTTCATTGTTATGCTACAGTGTAGCATCAGCATATTATGCTAACGTAATGCCGTGTGGTAGTAGTATTAGTTGTAATAACAGTATAATTCATTAAATTATCGATAGCATACAGATCAGCTTTATTATATTGCAATATCCAATGACATTGAGTGCTTTAGAGTTAAGGTTGTAATATAGAAAACCTATATTTGCAGGTAAAATGACACGCAGCCATCAACATTTCCCGCCTAACGATTGGCAGGATTAAATCAGTCGTTCCGGCAAAGGTGCTGCGAACCTTATCAGCTGAATTAAGATAGTGGCATCTTCAAAGTCGCAGTCAAAATTTGTTTTTAAATGAGTAATTTTGGAACCAAATCAAGAAAACCAAACTAAAATTGCATGTTCTCTATGTCGAGTGGAATTCAGACAACAGGTTTCTTAAAACTTGATACACCAGACAGATGAGTATCATCAGCCTGCGATGGATAACTATCAAAGAAAGAAAAACTCTGAATCAAAGCCACCACTTCTACTAGAACTTGGCGACTAAGTGTTAATTTGTAGCCCACATAAAGAAATGAATATCAAGAAAAAACTTATTTTATGGAAATTCCGCAGAAACGCATACAATTGTCTAAAACCGAAACATTGCTGTTATTTGAGGTGTGATTTATTTAAATCCCGGAATCCAGTAGTTTTCTTTCAATTTCAAAATATATTTTTTTGGCAATTTTAAATGATAATGAAGTGGAGAAATAAAAATGAATGCATAAACAAACTTTATTCAATCATTTTAAACTTGATTTAAAGAAATGTTATTGCCATCCGCGCGATTACTGATTGTCTAATTGTATAACATTTGTATGTGGCGAAAACTGCAAATAGTTTATTTTTATTTATATATATATATATATCCGTCGTAAAGTCCATCCCCTCCTCAACGTGGTACGAAGGTGTCAACCATGTTTCGATGGCCAATCGTACATGGGCTAACGGGGCTATGGCGGTGGTGTCACCAGGGCGTGGTGGATTTCCGACCGGCAATCGGATCTCCTATAAAATACCACATGAGCCCGACGACGGCACCATGACTCGGCGTGTGTTCCCCGCCACAAAGGGTTCAACAGCCACAGGATTACATGGACTCCTGGACAGTACCCCGTACTTCCGAATGGCGAATGAGCTCTCAACAGCCACCGGCAACCATGCAACTTACTGCTGCCTTGCAGACTGCGCTTGGATGTGCAAAGGCTGAGGTGCGTCCTCGATCAAAAAGCCGAGTGGTGAGGGGACACCACTTGTACCAAATTCCCAAGAAACTCCATGAAATGTCACTGGAGCCGGCTTATCCTCCAAAAGGAGTCAGCCGCAGTAAAGTAAAGTAAAGTAGTATATATATATATATATATATATATATATATATATATAGCGAAAGCTGCAAAATGCTAATGTCGTGATTGCATAGAAATAGGGCAGCCGACATTTCCAGTAAAGTACAATGTATGCGAAAATTCTATAGACGAGAGCCGCCTATACAATTTTGCTTTCCATATGTATATTTATAGAAGTAAAACCGAATCAGACAAGTTGCCATTCATAATCAAATGAAACCAATGATTTATATAATGAAAGATTGTAAAGTGAAATTTAGTAGTCTCTGAAATTAATGATCATTATCCACTTTTGTTATTTATGTTTTTATTCATAATAAGAAATATATATATATATATATATAACTACAATTTAAAATTTATTTTCTCGGAAATTAATATTCGCTTTCACTTGGTAAAAAGCATAAAATGATTAATTATGGTAATATCTTATGTAACATACTGCTTTTTAATAGAACAGGATTTTTTTCAATTTTAAACAAAATGTAAAATCTGTCCCAAATCATCTATCCCACTCTCACACATGAGCAGTTGGCCTTTCAGACAACCACGCGATTAGAGCCAGGTCCACGTTGAACGAGGAAAAATCGCCTATTTTCGCTATTCTTCAGGCCATTATTAACCTGCTCAGCAAACAGAATACTACTGGAATCTCCAAGAGCAGTTGGCATGACAAAACAGTTGACCAATTCGAGCACAAGAACAACCAAGAGCAGAATGATTTTGTTGAGGAACAGACAAAATGGAAGCACACACCGCCAGGGTGTCCTCCGGCGCCAAACGGTTATCACTATGCCACTAGGTCGGAGCTAAGGGCCATCAACTCAAAAACAGTCCATCGGAATACTGGTCGAACCTGGAGGTGGCTTGCTCCCGTGAACGATATTCACTGGTTTCTACCATCATTCTAGATGAATTTTTTTTAAAGTATAAAACGGGGCAATGGTAGCGTCAAGACGTACTAAGACGACAGCTACATGATAAATTGTAATCGAAGTAATTAGACACAAGCTTGAGATAAACACCGTAAAACCACAATTTAACGTGTTCCCACAAGAAACAATAATTATTCATCTAGTGAACTGTTTTGAAGTAAATCAAATCCACCGTGATATTTCGGAGAACTGAAACACGTTGAACGGAGACACTTTATCGACTATTTTTCTCATACTGTGCGATATCAATTCATTAAAAATATTATTTAAATAATTTTCCAAACTATCCTTACCTTCATATTTCAAGTAACGATAGTTATTTAGACAACGCAAACAAAGAGGGATTATTTGCAATCTAACTGCGATAGGGTTAACGCGAATACAGAAACTGAATCGCCCGTCTTTATACAGTCCAATGTTAAAAGAAAACCGCACAAATTGAAAATACTTTACCGGTCAACTGAATTTTTAAAAAATATTTCGCGATTTTTACATTCATCGTTACATATTACGTTGGATAGGATAGGATGCTATACCAGATTCCGAATGAACAATTGTTGCTATTCCACGGATGAGCGCGCTCCATACTTATTAGGTATATGTCATTTCGACATTTCTTACACGTATGTGAATTGTAGCAATGGTGGAGTTAACATCATATAAAGTCTGTAGCAACGCCCAGTAAAGCCAAATAACACCATATAATATACGCCACACCTCTAAATAGCACTAAAACTGGCTAAGAAGGTAGGCAAAATTTCGCTGAATTTGAGACTGGATCTAGTTTTGAACACCTGCTACTTGGGCAAAGCCTCGTTCCTCGATCTCTATCGATACCTGCTAAGAAATTTTCGTGGTAGCCATGATATCAATCAACGCAACATATGCGAGTTCTGCATTCTCGATTGCACGGAATTAACACATGCATTGGTGTATTAGGCATGGTGTACCTAGTGATAGTTAAGTTAAAATGGAATCACGTGGATATGCCAAAGGCAGCATAAATAACAGATGCAATCAGTAAATGCCGGCCGCGTCACACCCCTAATTCACTATAAAATTGAATAACTGGACGGTGCACCTTGTATGCGCCCATCCTTACCACATTACCTGACAAGCAATTTAGTGCACCTAGCGCACTTTTCCAGCTCCTACTGATGATTCATTACGAACTAATATTTTATTAATTACGACATGTCAATTACACCCACGAATGTGCATTTGCCAAAAAAAGAATAAACACACATTTATGGAGAATGTCAGCTGTCTGGTACACGAACATAGGATTCATTTAATGAAAGATTTATAAATAATAACTGTACATAAAAAGAGAGCATTAACGGATCATGCATGTTTCATTACCTATTACAATAAAAACACAAATTTGGCTACAATGTGTAACGAATGACGTTTTAAGTACGTTGGTTTGAAGTGCGTGTCTTTTAAATGATCTTTAGAGATAAATTACTCTTCTGAAGTACTCAAATTTTTCATACTAGGCCACTAGAACGTCGGTAATGTGATTACGACGCTGTTCTGTTTAGATAGTTTTCCATTAAAAGCCATCGTATTTCCATCACTAACATATCTTTCCTGTGGGAAAAAAATGGTAGTAAAAACGCGCACACGTATAAATAAATACATACAAAAATTCATTCAAATGCGTAAATGCATACATTCATACGTACATACACACGCATTCATACACACATACATACATTCATATCCATTCACATATCTAAATACATGCATACATACTTACTAACATGAAAATACGAACCCATGTACCTAGTGCAGTTAGCTTTAAAATATAATGTGGAAGAAGCTGGGCAAAATCGTGTACAGCTAGCAGTAATCTGGTCCTTTTATATGACAGGTCCACCCATCTACCGTAGTTTAGCATAATAACAAATGCTTACCCTACAATAAAAAGTTTCAATTACGGCCTTTGATAACAAAGACTAGTTCCTCAAGTCGTAAGTATTCATTCTACATGAAAAGTGAAAAACACTATCTCACAAAACATTATTACATTAATGAACAGCTTAAATGACATTAGAAAATAATAGAAAGCGTTTAACGTGTAAGATAGTGCAATTTACTCATAAGGCATATGCTCTTTTATACCATGTTTCAGCATGATCTGACTACACAAAATTCTTGTTGAATTAATCTTGGTTCACTAAATGGAAGCTTGAGTCATACATATTACGACTCTGTGACAGTGAAGCATGATTTTTTTAAAATGTTAGTGCTTTTGTATGACGTATATATATATACTGTGTTTGTGGTGCCAGTATAAACTAAACATTGCATCGGATAGCAAAAGGCGATTAATCCTTATTGTGACCTCGTCCAGTTTTGCCCAGAAATTGCCACGAAATGCACTCGAACCAGGGAACATTTTCGGCGGAGTCAAACTCTGTTCACTGCGCCAATTCCACTGCACGCTACACACAATTGTAAATATCTACAATTCAACACCACTTTCCCAGGTAGCATGGTATCTGTTCTATAATGACAGATTGAAGGTGGGTAGATGGAACTTTAAACATAAATAGATGTCACACAGGCTCCACCTGAAGGAAAGACTAACACAAAACGTAATTCAGTACGTAATTTAAGATTTTGTGCAGCTTTCGGCAGGATGGTGCAGTAGATAGAGTCACAGACTCTCAGGAAAATGAACCCAAGTTCGAGCCCTGTCCGTGGCAAATTCTGGACGGTATTTGAAGATACCGGTAAAGACTAAACATGTCAACTAGATGAATACTCTTTGCTACCTTATACAATGCTTAGATTGTATTGGCAAATGTGCATAAAATTGTATTGGTGTATATATCGAACACGCAAATTGTTCTCAATAATTCTTATCACCACCCGCGCTATCAACGCTTGTTAAATTGTGTAATTCTTCTTGTTTTTAAAGGTAAAAAACTAGGCACAAAAACGCATGTGTACTTTTTTATACGTTTTCGTTTGTTTGTTGAGTAAACTTCGACCAAGCGCGTGGGTGCATTGACGCAAATTGAAAATTTATTTTGCTGGGATTTATTTGGTCAGGAAATTGCTTTTGTCTTCTCCACTCACATGACGTTTACTCGTTTTTCGGAAGTTTTGGTCAAAAGGTGTACTTAATGCCCAAACATTTTTCCATATTTTGTGTCAAATAGTGGACTAATTTTACATAATTAAGACTGTTATAAATGTAATAAATTTCTGGAACCCGTCTTCCGCTTTCTTCATTGAGCAAACAGCGGACCCGGATATTTTTTTATACAACCCCTTAATCGAAAGTGGGCTCATTAGATATATGTGCGCAAAGAATAAATAAATCGATTGATATGAGTAACTCTAGCAGAGGAAACGCGACACCAATATATAAAAATGACTTTCAAATGTACATGAACAAGCACACTGGCGAGAAAATTCAGTATATAGATATGGAAACGAAATGCGGATAAATAGGACCACTCACATCAATTAAAGTTACGAAAACAGAGGATATCAACTAAGATCAAAACTGGGATATGAATATCTTTAATGCCAAGTTATGATTTAGATGTCAAATATTGATAAGCGTGGCAAATATTTTAAACTCTGAGGGCAAGTGAGTAGAATAGTTCGTAGAACAAAATCAAAATTCGCGACATAATTTTAAAAAAAAAGGTTTAAAGTAGAAGATAATACTTAAATTAGCACTATAAAGAAGACAAAAGAAAAAACTCGCTTTTACACTAAAAATAAAAAGCGGCATTTCTGAACGACAAATTGACATGGAAATTAGATACAGAAGTGAAGATCGAGGTCTCTTCACAGTGAGTTCCAAAAATCCCGGAACTAGTTGATTGAAACGTCAAAGGAAATTCAAACGTACAAATTCAGACCAAAATAATAAATTGAGGCATCTATTCGATTTACAAAGACAAATATTATGCTCCTGTTTACGTTGTCAATCATCTTCCGCCTTACTTTCCTTGGAGAACGTGCATTTATAATCATAGACAGAATCGATTGGAACACCAAACTTTGCTCGAAAAAAACGTTCCACGAAGTCTATAGCGTGGTGGGTTCCAGAATGGCCTATGCCTAAAAGAAAGAATTCATCAGACCTCTCCGATGGAACCGGTTGTCTGCTACGATTAAACGTATTTTCGCATATACATTTACATCCTGGTTAAGGGGAGACAGTCCGGCGTAACTAAGTGTTTGGCATCATGGTTAATATGTAACATATACGTGAATGTATTTCAACCGTCGTGCAGTTTGTCATCCACTACAGCAGCGTCCGTAGACTGGTGAGCAGGGTTTGTTGGTCCAGGCAACAATCAGATTAGCATTGCAATAATAATGTAGAAATCGCAGTACTTCTGACCCGAAAGATTAACGGCAACAGGTATGTTCGAACAAGGTGTGCCATATAGCAAATAAAGAAAAATGATATTTGTACGACAACTTCACAATTTGTTTAACAAAGGGTTTCCGTCTCTAAAATGCAAACAATTAACGACTGAAAACTGAGGGCTGCGGAGGGAGGATGGATAAATTTGGAGCAAATAATGAAACATTGAGGAGTCTTTGCTAGTAACTATTTTGAAAAATGTAAGATTAGATGATACGCTAAGTGTAAAGTGGAGAAATCTGAGAAAAAGAAATGACATTTCAAATGCGTGCGTGTTTATTGCATGTAAATGTGTAAATGGAGAAACATAAGCAACAACCAATTTTAACATAACATAAAATTGAATTATTATTATCATCACAAATATCCCAGTAATCACCAATGTACTCAACATCATCATCATTACCATAATTAACAGTCTAATCATCATCTACAACATCACAATCACCATCATCACTGTTATAATAATAATCATCATCATTATGAATCTTGTCATAACCATCACCACCATAATCATCCTTATCATCATTAACACCAGAACAATTAACATCACCATCGCCATCGCCATCATTATTATCATGAGCATTAACATTAATATCAGCATCATAGGCAACAACATCAGAATTTGAAAAATAAATATTTCAGAACCTATAGGCTGCCAAACAACGCAAACACTAAGCTAAGTAGACAAAGTTGCAACGCGAAATCGGTAATAATACGGCTCTGTCACTTTCACTAGATCGCCACATAGTACGGTCAAAGCAGCAGCCATGAGCTCAATAAACTCCAAAATAAGCATAACAACTAATAAACAGTCAAAATGTATTGAAATTTTTCACAGAAACGGAAACTAGATTACGCAAGACTAAAAAGACTAGTAGCAGAAACCAATTTGTGTGCGAATAGAAAATTCTCATTGCCGCAGGTGAAATATATCTGTTGAATGAGGCCATGACTATCACAAAATTGCATAACTGATGTCCATAGAGGTCAGAGAATAAGGCTTTGCTGGAGCACCAGGTGTTCAGAATTGTTTTTTATTAATATTTTTTTAAATCATGCTGTTGGTACTATTTTCAAGTACCTTACATACGATATATAGTACGTTCATTTTTAAATCAAATTGTTGAAGATTTTATATGGTATTGATTTCATTACTGCTAATATTCACACATATAGGACATATCTTTATAAAATATTCAAGCATTTCTTTGCCAAATATATTGAGAGTTTGAGGCGCAGCTTCGGCTTGTACTAATGAGTAAACAGTAATCACGAACCATTATAGCGTTTATTCATGTTGACTTTGGCAACCAATGTTCGTTTAACTATATAAAAGTTCATTTCAATACCACTTCCCCATGTAGTGTGGGGTCTGTTCAGTAATGACAGATTTGGGATGGTTAGTTGGAACTTTGGGTCTAAATGGATGCCAAATGAGCTCCACCTAAAGGAAATATAGACTAACCAAGTTACATTAGTAAGTATATAACTGAAAATTGTGTGCAGTTTAGTGTGCGGCAGGATGGCTCCGTGGTTAGAGCACCAGATTCCGAAGCAGACGTGCCAAAGTTCTAGTCCTGTCCGCGGCAAATTCTGGCCAGTACATGATGAGATCCCAATAAGGACGAAACCGGTCTACTGGATGAATTGCCTTTTCTACACTATACAATTCTTAGTTTATACCGACATATGTAAGTAATTAATGGGTCAGGTGTTTATATCAAGACCGCAACCTTGATTATAATAATTGTTATCACCACCCGCGCAACCAATGTTCGTTTAATTATATAAAGGTGCACAATACCTAGCACATAATTACTGACAGTGATTCAGGAATTACTAGGAATAATTAAGTGAAAATTAGGTTAAAAATTATTGATTTCGAGCCGAAATTTTGACAAAGTAATCGTGTAACTCAATTTTTTGCGGACATTTTTACGCATAAAATTATACATTCTCATGCAAATTAAAAGCTTCAATTGCTCGAGAAAAAAAATCAGCTTACGAAAATGAAGAACAGGAATATAGTGGGACACTTACTGAACAGAACGATCGATCCAACAAGAACTCCATCACCTAAAATACAAAAGATAAACAGAGATATAATTAAACACGAGTAAGGAGAAAAGTCTGATTAAAGCATATCTTCCGCCTATGGGCAGAAATCTTCATTTTCGAATCAGTAATTGCTCATGTTTCCCCAATATGTATACAAAATTTAGACAATGGGAGACCGGAAGGGAATAGTTTCTCATTCTAATTCGGTCATATAAAAAGTACACAAGCAAACTCGAATGTTAATAACAAGCCAGCGATTGCGCACCAATTTGCTGAAATCCCACAAACATGTTTACCAGATATTGCATCAGTCACTTTTTTATGCATTAGAAAGTGTGGCATGCTATGCAAATGCCAGTGATGGAAGCTTATTTATTTGCATCGGAAAAATGGGAAAAACGGAAAGTACCTTCTGTACCAAGCCACATTCTCCTAGTTAATGTAGCATTAAATTCGCTATCACGAGCTTCAATTGAAAAAAAAACAAACACCAAGATGATCAAGTTAGGTCTATACTGAAGATTTTAAAGAATCCTATATCGAGGACTTCATAGGGTAGCATGTATTCATCCACACAGCACAAACTTGAAGGTTTTCAACTGGAAATCTTACAGAGATTTAGGACAAGGAAAAGAATGCAAATTTTTAAATACGAAACAAATCTTCCGGACTGGAATTTTATGGCAAACACAATAGTTGAGGTCAGCATAGCGAGTTCATACATGATAGAAATAAATAATATCAAGATTTATTTCCACTAAAAGTTGATAATAGAAATGCTTCATTGTTTAATTCAAAAGCACATATCCAGCGTTTTGAAAGCTGGTATGCTCAACTTCGAATGGATGAACAAGTTAGATCCATTTGGAATAAAGTTCGCGAAGAAATATACTTCAACTCACAAAATAGTTGATCGTAATGGATTCTTTTTGGCACTATTAAAAAATAGTAAATCTATAAACTCCAAACAAGCTAATCAAATTCCAATACTCCTAGCCTATTGCAGGAGCCAATTTCCGCTTCAGATTCCTGTTATCGTCGCTTCCAACCATTCGTTAATGACGTGTTTCAAATGGAACCTAGCAATTCGTAATACCATATAGTGACTTAAGTTCAATAGATCACTTCAATCAATTTCGACGTTCTGTTTTGCTTCTACAATTCTCTCTGTTATTTGAATATCCAGTCACAACTGAATGACGGGCAAGATAAAATATGGTAACGTTTCCATGCTTACGTGCAGTTCTACGTTCGTATTTTGGTATCTAGATTGAGTACATGGTTTCACCCACATATATTGGATTACAATCTCTCATTAGGATTACATTCCTTCCATTTGTATCTAATTGTTCATTTTTCACAACGCTAACGTTTTGACTTTTATGCATAGTGTGGAATATAATAATACAATGACCCTACAATCCTCTCTCGATCTGTCAGGTATTACGTATCGCAATTTTGTTTGACTTAGATAAACACATGCATCAAGTTATATATAGTTGAATACTTAACAGTTGTAGACTTATACGCACACGCTATGAGATTAATTGATATAAACGAAACGGTCTAGATCAAATTTTACACGAGTTTTATAAGTTTTCCTTTATATTGTTTGATCATCTGTAGGAAAATAAAGGAATCCATAAACGGGTTACTAAAATGTTCTGCTGGAAAGAAGAATTAGGCAAAATTTTGGGCAGAAATTAGAAATAGTTACTTCTAGATCGGATACATAATCTGGGATTCTTCATAATTTCAATTTACATTATTTGCTTTGGATGAAAATCGGTAACTTAAATTCACTGACAACAATACACCGTAGATTAACGGGTATGAAACAGCGAGTTGGAATTCAGCAAAATGCGAGTGGATGTTGAACACAAAATTAACTAGGATACAATTCTGAAAACATTGATTGCACGGATATTAAAAGAATTTTATAAGTAAGTTTACGATTCGGCCAAAATCCCTAGACCTCTCCCCACACATTATACACACTACTTCCATACTCTTTAAATGGGCACGTCTGAACTGTTTCAAGACTAACAACCCCATTCTCCAATTCACGCTATTCAAGGCCTACGTCCAACCCCTGATTTCATACGCTAGCGAATTCTACTGTCCCCTCACTCGCGCCTCGTCGTACGCCATCGAACAGATCTGCACATTTCTAAAGCAAGTCTTCCTCAACAGCCAAAATTATCGGGAACGCCTACTCCTTGCAAACCTTATACCGCTTTGGTTTACACATAGCCTTCGAGTTAATTTTTTTATTCATAAGATCACAACTTGCCTATCACTGTCCAACTTTGCTCACCCAAGTCACCACTACGCCACACGTTCTAGTAACTCTTCTATCCAATCTAACCATACTCCCAATATATTTAACAAAATCTAAATCTTTTACAAAGCCACTAGTGTCTTAATGCTCTTCCCACGGACATAAAGCTCCTACCCCAGCACGAATTTAAAAATGCGGCCCACAAGTACTTCATTAACAAATTTCTTAGTGAAACGACCGATTGGAAGCGAAATTGGTTCCTTAATTCGTAACATCTCTTACTTACTTTACTTTACTGCGGCTGACTCCTTTTGGAGGATAAGCCGGCTCCATTGATTTCATGGAGTTTCTTTGGAATTTGGTACAAGTGGTGTCCCCTCACCACTCGGCTTTTTGATCGAGGACGCACCTCTAGCCTTTGCACTATCCAAGCGCAGTCTGCAAGGCAGCAGTAAGCTGCATGGTTGCCGTTGGCTGTTGAGAGCCTATTCGGCCATTCAGTACAAGGTACTGTCCAGGAGTTCATGTAATCCTGTGGTTGTTGAACCCTTTGTGGCGGGGAACACACGCTGAGTCATGGTGCCGTCGTCGGGCTCATGTGGTATTTATAGGAGATCCGATTGCTGGTCGGAAATCCGCCACGGCCTGGTGACACCACCGCCATAGCCCTGTTAGCCTGCCGTACGATCGGCCATCGAGACATGGTTGGACACCGTCAAATTCACGTTGAGGAGGGGATAATTTTACGACGAGGTAGCTCTGGGTGAAAGAGAGCGAACATCTCTTTCACCCAGGGCTTTACTCTTTACGTGTTTCGGAGGGTTAAACCCCTCTGGCTGACATCTAATTTCCACTTTCCCGCTTTGTTTAATTTCACCCCTGACCTTG
This sequence comes from Eudiplozoon nipponicum, assembly GCA_029291075.1. NCBI lineage: Eukaryota > Metazoa > Platyhelminthes > Monogenea > Mazocraeidea > Diplozoidae > Eudiplozoon > Eudiplozoon nipponicum. The sequence continues at coordinate 29,038 of JAQBSW010007856.1, forward strand.
ATGTCATCAAGCTTCTATTCATTGCTTTTGTTCTTACTCAACTCGCAGAAGGTGGCTGAACGACGGTTAACAGCCAAATCGATTCTTCACTTGACGTGATTGAAGATCCAAAATATGCAATAAAACACTGTTTGTTAAAGACCAAGAGAATACGCAGTATGTATTAGGTTTTGTTGTGAACCTAGGAACAAATTAGTTCAGTTGCGGACCAGAAGGATAAACCAAAGGCAACATGAACGGAAAGTATAACTGAGACCATTCGTTTCGGGGCGATTGGCGACTCCATCAGTAGGAAACCACATGATGTCTTTAACCACTATATATTTAGTAGAAGAATGTTGAACAATAGACGGTACAATTCTTAGATGGATATAAATTTATGTTAAAGTTCACCCAAATTGAGAATTATAACAATTTCCGAACACCTGTTACTCCAGTTAAACCATACACTCTGGCCTTCATCGATATCGCTTATCACATTTCGCGGTAAGCATGACATCATTCAATTCAATAGCATAGCAGTTAAATACTGTTTACAGTAAGAACTAATATAGAAGGGTATGTATTAGGTTTTTCGAACCATGTAACAAATTAGTTCAGTTGTGACAAGAAGGATAAACCAAAGGCAGCATGAACGGAAAGTATAATTCATGAACATTCGTTTCGTGCTTAATATGACCCATCAGTAGGAGCCGGTATTATATATATATATATATATATATATATATATATATATACTATACTACTTACTTTACTTTTACTGTGGCTGGACCTCTTTAGAGAGGATAGTTTGGCTCCATTTCATGGAGCTTTCTCTTGGAATTTGGTACAAGTGGCAACCCCTCACCACTCGGCTTTTTGATCGAAGACGTACTCCTAGCCTTTGAATATCCAGCAGTCTGCAAGGCAGCAGGAGTTGTGGGTTACAGGCTGTTGAGTTTCGCCCGCCATTCGGTACGGGTACCGTCCAGGAGTCCATGTAATCCTGCACGTTGTCCCCTTGTGGCGGGCAGACACACGCCAGATGCTGCCAAATATATATGCATATTTCGAAAGGCCAAACTAAATAGAAAAACATAAACGGATATTAAAGGTTGAACTGGGATAATTAAAGACACCTAGTTCACACTATTACTAACATACTACGTCTGCTTGCATAAACCACTGCAGTTCTTTAACCATAAAGCTCCTTTTTCTTATTGTATTGCACCATCTTTAATGCACGTCAGAGAAGATAGTGTGTGGTTTCAACGCCATGTTGCGCCATTGCAGATGCATATTCACCCGCATGCAGAATGCAAGCAATTTTAGACAGTAGTTTTGAACGGATTTTTGCAGACCGTTTCCTTCCAAATCAAAATTGGTTCACATGCTATAACTATCCTCAAACGTAAGGTTGATATATATATATATTAGTTCTTTCGCAATAAATTAGAGCTTGGTTCCGCAGAGGCTGAATTGAATGATAAAGTCATGTTTACCGCGTAAATGCAGAGAACCCGAGATTGATAAGGCTTGAGAAGTGAGTCGAATTGAGAATATGCGTACGGAAATTGTTGTAATTCTCAATTTCGGTGAACTTTAGCATAAATTTATATCCATCTAGAGATTGTACGTCCTGATACACATTCTTCGACAAAATATATAGTGTTAAAGGGGGCGTACACCGGCTCCTACTCGATGAGTCGCCAGTAAGCACGAAACGAATGCAGGCGAGATTATACTTTCCGTCTATGCTGCCTTGGTTTATCCTTCTGGTCACAACTGAACTAATTTGTTACTAGGTTCGCAAAACCTAATACATACTGTATATATATTAGTTCTTCGCAACAAACAATTAACTGCAATATATTTAAATTGAATGATGTCATGCTTGCCAGCGAAATTTTGATAATTTGATATCGATGAAGGTATGGTTTAACTGGAGTAACAGGTGTTCGGAATTATAATTTGTTCAGGTGAACTTTAGCATAAATTATATCCATCTAGATTAAATTAAAATTATTATTCCACTTTCTACCAAATATATAGTGGCTATGCAATACCGGCTCCTACTGATGAGGTTGCTAAAGACGAATGAATGCGTTTTTCGAGATTATACTTTCCAGCTCATGCTGCCTTTGATTTATCCTTCTGGTCACAACTGAACTTATTTTGTTACTAGGTTCGCAAAACCTAATACATATATGGAAACTCAAAAGCCCGCCGGACCACCCGACGGTTTGTATCAGACATCGACTCCCCCTCGTGTACCATCAGCCATTATCTCGTTCAACGGATGTCAATTATCCCTGCACGGAACACTAGCTTCAATCTAGTCGACTCCATCCTGGTCAATACTACACTTCAGAAATTCAATATCCACGACAAAGAACTCCGTCGGTCGACGTCTGCTTCCGGTCCGCCATCATTTTCGATCTCACAGTCAAACTCATCTGTCCGAACCCAGTCTACCGCGCATTGATGCTCGGACACTTCATGGACTGAACTCCAATTGATCCTGTCTGGTCAAATGGCATTTGTTTTTCACCAGATTGAACTATCATGAAGTTGATGAAAACACTTCTCTTCCTCAACTCCTCCCCCCTGTTGTTAAATACTTTGCTAGTCACAATTTCATTCACCTCCACATATCCTACCTTTGATTTGTTATTTCAATGGTCGGGCCTGTTGGCCTTTGATGCCAAATAAATTTATTATTATTATTATTATTATTATTATTATTATATATAATCAACAATCTTCTTGTATCTTACCAATCGCACAACGTAGTAAAATTAGCGTCAGCCACGCGTATTAACAAGTTTTGATCTTCGAGAGAACGACAGCAAAATGATTAACGAGAATGAAAGCGCAATGTATATACAGGTAAAGAATCAAAAGTTGTCATCATCTCCGAAAGCGATAAAACGAATTTTAATAACAGATGCTTCACCACCATATAATTATGAGATAAATTAAATTTAATATAACATAACAATAAACAATAAAATATCTGAAATAATAATTTAAATTAAAAAGCCAAAACTAATTTACACCAAGCAAAAGTCTTACTGGAGTATGAATTATGAAGGGGAATACCTAATTCATATAACGCAATACGATTTTCACCTTATTGCCTCAAAAATCCAACTGAACCTCGTAGTTAACTCTGCTCTATTAAAGATAGAAATTACACAGATGATCCTATCAGAAAATTTTGACAATCGCCTCTGAGCTCGGTTCAATGTCATGTCGCGCTTTGTTTCCACCAAGACGAATGATGTGCACGTGTACCCCATCCTGAGAGATATACGGGTCCTATACGTCCAAATTTTGGTGTGATCAACTACTGCTGTTTATGTCATGTCAACATTTGTTCATTTTCCTTACGTCAATATGGCTCTAAATGAGGGAATAATGCTCTACTAAGCAATCAAATTGAAGGCATTCGTAAAAAATGATTAAATCAGCGCAAACTTTAGTCTAACGAGGAGCACTTATTGACCGATTAAAAATTACGTCTACTAATGTCACCTTTCCTTATTCGCTGTTGGTAACCAGTGGGCTACGCTTCTCTAGCAATGGTGGTAGTATATATGTAAGCGTCTAAAGTTTTCGATTGTAAAGAACCAAGTTACGCTAGCGCATATTAAAACTGCACGCACAGATGCGTTGTATATAATATCTTTAGGGCTGAGTGAGATATTACTGTTATTCCATAAATGGCGAAGTTAAGAGAAGGTTACTATAGCTTTCAAGTTTTTTTAAAATTGACTTCGTCATGCACATTGGCTGAGTTGTTGAAACAACTACCAAGACTTATAAACCTATCTACCACGCCCAAATGCTCACATTGAAGACACAGAGCTGAAGTGAGTGATAGGTGATCTTGTAGAAGTAATTAAAATATAGAGGATGATAATTTCATATAGACAGACGGAACGACGACCGCTCATCAATTCAATGTAGCCCGGAAAAAATCTCGGTTATACAATAATAAAACAATATCATCTCTATAATAAGGATAGACTAATGCACCGTCTGGGAGAACTTCGATGACTGCATCCTGAACGTACGGAGAGGTGCAGTTCACAATAGCTACTATTACAAAAATAAACAGAAATAGGGAAAGTGGACATCCTTGATGCACAACACTGCTAGTAGCAAGTATGTATCAGGTGTTGCGAACCTAGTAACAAATTAGTTCAGTTGTGACCAGAAGGATAAACCAAAGACAGCATGAACGGAAAGTACAATCTCATGCACATTCGTTTCGTGCTTACTTCAGATTATGTGAGCCAGTATTACAGGTTTACCACTATTCGTCTGGGAGATTGTACCGTCCTGGACGTATTCCACATTCCTCTACCGAATATGTAGTGGTTAAAGGGCGTAATACCGGCTCCTACTGATGAGTCGCCAGTAAGCACGAAACGAATGTGCATGAGATTATACTTTCCGTTCATGCTGCCTTTAGTTAATCCTTCTGGTCACAACTGAACTAATTTGTTACTAGGTTCGCAACACCTAATACATACCTGAATATATATTAGTTCTACGCACCAAACAATATTTAACTACTAGTATCAGTTGTCCCATAATTTTAGTCCAAAAAGCGACAAGAAGTGTGTGTGGAGATCACGTTTATTTTCCAATTTAGTGGGAATACCATTCTTCGACAAAACATCAAATAGAACATTGCGATCCCTTGAGTCAAACGCACCCCCGAAGTCTATAAAGACGACAAACGTCAGACGGCGATATACATATCGCTGTTAAAGCGGTTGTCTTAAGGTGAAAATATTATTTATTCAACCTCCTCATGGCCAGTAACCGGCTTGTTCTTCTTTTGTATGTGATTTACGCGATACGTTAAGACGATGTAAGATAATCGAAACAAATAACCTAGATATGACTGAAGTCAAGCTTATTCAACGATGATTACCGAACGAATTCCGAATATCTTTTCTAAAAGATATGAATAATGGCCGACTCGTTCCAAGTAACCAGCACGGTTTCTCCATTCCATATAGAACGCAAACGATTGGGCAACGCCCTAAAAAATTATGTCACTTCCAATTTTAAATAGGTTCAGAAGCCGATAATCGGAGCCTGCAGATTAGCGACTTTTAAAATAGAACTTTACACTGCGTATTTATAATTATAATGGTCGTTCAAGATTGGAATTCCATACTACTGATACAGGCATACTTTTGTGGATCAAGATCGGTGCAGGTACCCAGGGAAATTTATCTTGGGCATGTTCATCCCGCCTATCAGAACGACAGTGTATCGGATATCAGATTTTGGTTGCGATCATTTACCGTTTCACTCGCTGAATAAGTTGGAAAAAATATATGTTATAACTTGATTCAAGCGCTTGCACTACGTTTTTATTTGGAAAGACAGCTATTTAAGTTTGCTTACAAGGTATAAAATTTAATTGTTGATTGCGCGGGTGATGACAATACTTTAAATCAAGTTTGCGAGGCTGATATAAACGACAATCCCGTTGTAACTAACCACTCGAATAACAGCAAAACAACCGTCAGTCACACGTACCGACGCGATTGTACTTTCTATGATTATCACCATAATACGATGGCAAACTGACTAACGAGGATAACCCCAATAAATAAGTAAGGAAATCCAAATTAGAAATGCGGTTCTCACTTCTAAAAGTTCCGGATACATGGCACTTGACTGAAAATTTCTGCATAAAAATATTCATACAGTCACGACTATTAATCCTCTGTAGCTATTGTCACATTCATATACGGCAAAAAGTTTCACAAACATTGATTTCACAGATGGCGATAACAATTATTTAAATCGAGTTAGCGAGCTTGACGTAAACAACAATCCCATCTTATCTAACAAGTCACATAACAGCAAAACTATCGCCAGTCACACATAATAACGCGTTTCGACCATCTATGATAATCAATAGAACACGACAGCAAACTGATAACTATGATCAAACTGCAATGCATATGTTAGCCAAGCTAAATAAGACATGCGGCTCTAATCGCTAGTAGTCTTCCATTAAGTGTACATCATTGGAAATTTCGATTGCACGATTTCTATGAAGTCACGAAAATTACCTTTCGCAGTTTTCGTCACATATAAATAATTTAAACAATTTAACAATCACTGATTCCGCGGGTGGTGATAACTATCCTTTAAATAAAGTTTTCGAGCTTCATATAAAGGACAGATCAGTAGTGCCTAATCAGTTATATGACTAAGTAAAACCACCATCAATAATAATTAGTCTAAATTCAATTATATACTATTTGCACTCATTAAAGTTATATTACAGTGAAACATTAGTCCCTTTTGACTTTTGTATGGATGGACATGATGAAGAAGATGATGATGATGATGATGTTGACACGCTTTCAGTTTCCAGGATCATCAGTTGCAAAAGGTACCTAACTGAATGAAAATTGTGCTACAAACATTTCCGATCAAGTGCAATGTATGTGAAAAAAGTAGATGTGAGAACTGCATATCTAATTTAGTTTTCCTTATATATGCATTGCGATTTAATCCTAGTTATTTGGTTTGCCTCCATCCTTATATAATGATCCTGGAAAGTCGAAACCCGTTAGCACGCGTGACAGATTAGTTTTGCTATGATGTTCGACCGATTAGAAACAATGGGATTGGTGCTTACATAAAAATCGCAAACTTCATTTAAAGAATTAACTGGAATGATTGCAGACACAACAGAATGAGACTGATTAAGAAATCTATTGAATTAAAGTCAGTAGATAGTATTATGAATGAAACAGCAGTGGAAATATTGTTAGGTTCCGAGTGAAACCCAGCATTAACTAAATGTAGGAAGCGAAGATTGCATGGATCGGAAAATATCACTGACAAAAAGTTCTAAATATTAGCTTAGATTAACTTATATTCGGCTTTATAAGTCTACTACATGTCAATTAATTATTTGAAATATAATAATTTAAAGCTGCTTTCGTACTAATAAATAGCGCAACAAAACATGGAAAAATAAACAAATATGCTGAGTACACCACAGTATTATATTCAGTTAGCCAACCAGTTCAATCACGATTGTTGAAAAATATGAAAAATATACAGCACGTTAAATACTGTTTGTTGCGAAGAACTAATATATATGCAAGTATGTATTAGGAGTTGCGAACCTAGTAAAAATTAGTTCAGTTGTGACCAGAAAGATAAACCAAAGGCAGCATGAACGGAAAGTATAATATCATGCACATTCGTTTCGTGCTTACTGGCGACTCATCAGTAGGAGCCGGTATTACGCCCTTTAACCACTATATATTTGGTAGAAGAATGTGGAATAATAGGACGGTACAATCTCCTAGATGGATATAAATTTATGCTAAAGTTCACCGAAATTGAGAATTACAACAACACCTGTTACTCCAGTTAAACCATACACACTGGCCTTCATCGATATCAGTTATCACATTTCGCGGTAAGCATGACATCATTCAATTCAATATATTACAGTTAAATACTGTTTGTTGCGGAGAACTAATATATATGCAAGTATGTATTAGGTTTTGCGAACCTAGTAACAAATTAGTTCAGTTGTGACCAGAAGGATAAACCAAAGGCAGCATGAACGGAAAGTATAATCTCATGCACATTCGTTTCGTGCTTACTGGCGACTCATCAGTAGGAGCCGGTATTATATATATATATATATATATATATATATATATATATATATATATATATATATATATATAATATATATTAGATCTTTGCAACAAACAGTATTTAACTGTAATATATTGAATTGAATGATGTCATGCTTACCGCGAAATGTGATAACTGATATCGATGAAGGCCAGAGTGTATGGTTTAACTGGGCCTTCTGGTTTATCGTTGTAGCTAAAAGGCGTTCTAGCATCATGGGTGTCGCTCGGGAACCAATACATATAACAGTTAAATACTGTTTGTTGCGGAGAACTAATATATATGCAAGTATGTAGTAGGTGTTGCGAACCTAGTAACAAATTAGTTCAGTTGTGACCACACATTCTTGACCAAAATATATAGTGGATAAAGGGCGTAATACCGGCTCCTACTGATGAGTCGCCAGTAAGCACGAAACGAATGTGCATGAGATTATACTTTCCGTTCATGCTGCCTTTGGTTTATCCTTCTGGTCACAACTGAACTAATTTGTTACTAGGTTCACAAAACCTAATACATACTTGCATATATATTAGTTCTTCGCAACAAACAGTATTTAACTGTAATATATTGAATTGAATGATATCATGCTTACCGCGAAATGTGATAACTGATATCGATGAAGGCCAGAGTGTATGGTTTAACTGGAGTAACAGGTGTTCGAAAATTGTTGTAATTCTCAATGTCTATTAATTATTTGAAATATAATAATTTAAAGCTGCTTTCGTACTAATAAATAGCGCAACAAAACATGGAAAAATAAACAAATATTCTGAGTACACCACAGTATTATATTCAGTTAGCCAACCAGTTCAATCACGATTGTTGAAAAATATGAAAAACATACAGCACGTTAAATACTGTTTGTTGCGAAGAACTAATATATATGCAAGTATGTATTATGTGCTGCGAACCTAGTAAAAATTAGTTCAGTTGTGACCAGAAGAATACACCAAAGGCAGCATGAACGGAAAGTATAATCTAATGCACATTCATTTCGTGCTTACTGGCGATTCATCAGTAGGAGCCGGTATTACGCCCTTTAACCACTATATATTTGGTCAAAGAATGTGGAATAATAGGACGGTACAATCTCCTAGACGAATGTGTAAACCTGAATAGTGAAGCTAACATCATCTAAAGTCAACGACAATGCGACTTCAACGCTAACTCACACTTTATATATATATA
>JAQBSW010007857.1:0-37906 GCA_029291075.1 Eudiplozoon nipponicum
TATTATTATCATTATTATTATTATTATTATTATTATTACTATTATTATTATTATTATTATTATTATTATTATTATTATTATTAGTAGTAGTAGTAGTAGTAGTAGTAGTAGTAGTATTATTATTATTATTATTATTAGTAGTAGTAGTAGTAGTAGTAGTATTATTATTATTATTATTATTATTATTATTAGTAGTAGTAGTAGTAGTAGTAGTAGTAGTAGTAGTAGTAGCAGCAGCAGTAGTAGTAGTAGTAGTAGTAGTAGTGTAGTAGTAGTAGTAGTAGTAGTAGTAGTTGTAGTAGTAGTAGTAGTAGTAGTAGTAGTAGTAGTAGTAGTAGTAGTAGTAGTAGTAGTAGTAGTAGTAGTAGTAGTAGTAGTAGTAGTAGTAGTAGTAGTAGTAGTAGTAGTAGTAGCATGTGGTGGTAGTGGTAGTAGTAGTAGTAGTATTTATTGTTGTAGTAATAGCAGTAGTAACAGCAGAAGAACTTGAATATGATTGCTTAAACCCTTATTTCATTCATGGGAAATTTACTAACTTGGCGGTTTTTTTTATTACAACATTCAGACAGCGATTGAATGCCACGGACAGATTTTGTTTTATGCGATTTTGACGAAAGAAGAGTTTATTCTGCTGTAGGAGTAATGTGTGATGATGTGTCTAATCACACGCAAGTCGCTTCACTAAGTAGTACCCTATCATTACATGCTAAATGGTCAGTCATTTGTGATAATGTTTCCTTTGTATATCATTTAAGTCATGTGTTAATGTTATTATCTGGCAAAGTGGTTGCTGCCCTGAACAGGTTATTTGTCCAAAGCCCCCATCTCTTGTGACCAACGAGGAAATTTTCCAGCTTTGAGCTGATGGTCCAACATAATTATGATGTGAAACATCCGAGCAGTTTGTCTAGATTTACAAATCTCACTGTGAAAAAGTTTTTCAAATGTGATTTTCACAAAGAGAAGAGACATTCATTCAAAGCATCAAATAGATCTTCCAACAGTCCTCGGATGTGACCTATTTCTGCGTCAGGCTTTTCTGCTCTAGAAAGTCAAAACCGATGAAGGTTTCTCTATTATGAGGTAAGCCGAAAATGTTCACTTCCGTGGTAAAAGTACGCTGGAATTATAGTTTTGAAAAAAAACGCCGGATTCCAGATCCTTTGCTAATTTGCATCTGAGTTTCACAAATTTATCAAATTTAATGACTATTCTTATAGGGTACTTAATTTTCAAATTCACAAAACTTCTATTATTGGATATGATTTTTAAAGAACATTTAAAATTAATCTGTAGCGCTTACGCTCCATCTTCTCAACTGCTTTTAATTGATATATGCACCAATAAAGATGTTAAGTTTAGGTAGAAAATCAGCCCTCATTAAAAAAGTACACAAAGCTATATCTGTTGGTAAAAAATGTTGAAATCGAGGAAATATAACTAAGTGCAAGTTTATATGAAGCTTTATAAACCCCACGGTAATGCACTGGAATCTTATCTTTCACATTATTTAGAGAATATTTGATTTTCGATAATACCATGTATATATCGTCTTCAAGATATGTTGAAACCAAAGCAGAATGCAATCTATCTCTTAATTGCTTCACTGCCTACTCATCTTTATATTGTAAGTGAATATATATATTCATAGTCTGCTTTTTAGTCTGAGACTCTATACAATGCGCCACACGTGCCTCATGCCACACGCAATTTGAAGTTATATAACAACTTGTACTTCCAGGTTTGCCTTACCTTCTGTTGGAACTTATTTTGAATCTCTGAGTACCTAGATGTGTTTCAATTTTGAAACAAATGCACGGAATCTGGCAACTTCTTGATGATGCTCCGTTTAAGGATGAAACCGATCTAGCTGACAAATTACCTAATTAAATCCTTACATTATAATTTGAGTCAATTTAACTTCCCAGGTTTTCATCGTATCGGTCTTAAAATAACTGATTGATGTTGTCTAGTTGGAACTTAAGATCACAGCGAAATCTGAAGGAAAAGGTTACCAATTTTTGTAAGGTAGTATGTATCTGAAAAGGCAATGTAATGCGTGGTTTCGTTGTTGTAAGTTATGGGTTGCAAGACTCAAAACAAATGTGTTCTTATTCAAATCTGGCACTTAATTAATGAGTTCTCAATAAAGAGTATACCGATCTAGTTGAGTAATTGCATTTGCGGCCAGGGTACGAACCTGGGCACATTTTCTCTGTAGTCTGAGGCTCTACACTGCGTCTCCCGTGTAGCATAATACACACAGATTGAAGTCATTTACCAACTTACATTTTCTTGTTAGCCTTTCCTTCGTGTGGAACCTATTTGGAATCTCCTAATACATGAAGTTATAAATAACCACCCCCGATCTGTCATTATAAACTAGAATTTTACCACGAATAACTTTGTAATTTTTATATTTCTTCATGCATTGAACCACTTATGTCTTGTTTCAGATACCGAGGTATGGTTTCTCAATTGAATCAATGTGGTGCAAAATATCGCATCAGTAGGTAAAATATTTTAAGACAAATTTAGCAGTATTACGCATGATGCGTATTATAGCATTTTAATTCATACTGTACGAGATTTTACTCAGGACGGCATAGGCAATTAGTGTGATTCAATTCACACATGCACATATTTCATATAAGATACTTATTTCTATGAGCCTGCACTTTATATTTCGTTAAGTTTTGCAAGACAAATGGACGGCGCTATCTCCTATATATATATAAACTACAAGTTTTATTTAGTCTAACACACTTGCCTTTGCCAGTAATCAACGAGAAACAGCCGTTAATGTCGACATCAAATATTATTTACCAATATACATGCGCAAGTTGTCGATCAACTTACGTTGGCCGAGCGACCAGGCGTTTAATTAATCGAATGAGAGAACATTGTAACTTAAACGCCATTTTTAAATTAAATGGTGAATAGCTGTCTGCAATTGTGCAACATATCGTCGCAACATTACACTATGTTCTCCAGACATAGCATTCAAAATAAGTACTAAATGCAATACACCAAATGGAGCTAGCCACATACGAAGCCTTATGGATAAGCAAATTGCAGCCGGATTTATGCAAGCAGAAAAAGCATGTTCAGGCATTGAGCTTGAACTGGATGTGACGCACGCAATTGATTGGTTTCCATTTTTGACACTCTCTCTATGTTCACATATTTCTATCTTAAACGAACATTGGTTGCGCGGGTGGTGATAACAATTATTATAATCAAGGTTGCGGTCTTGATATAAACACCTGACCCATTAATTACTTACATATGTCAGTATAAACTAAGAATTGTATAGTGTAGAAAAGGCAATTCATCCAGTAGACCGGTTTCGTCCTTATTGGGAACTCATCAAGTACTGGCCAGAATTTGCCGCGGACAGGACTCGAACCTGGGCACGTCTGCTTCGGAATCTGGTGCTCTAACCACTGAGCTATCCTGCCGCACACTACACTACACACAATTTTCAGTTATATACTAACTAATGTAACTTGGTTAGTCAATTTTTCCTTTAGGTGGAGCTCATATGGCATCCATTTAGACCCAAAGTTCCAACTAACCATGCCCAATCTGTCATTACTGAACAGACACCACACTACATGAGGAAGTGGTATTGAAATGAACATTTATATAATTAAACGAACATTGGTTGCGCGGGTGGTGATAACAATTATTATAATCAAGGTTGCGGTCTTGATATAAACACCTGACCCATTAATTACTTACATATGTCAGTATAAACTAAGAATTGTATAGTGTAGAAAAGGCAATTCATCCAGTAGACCGGTTTCGTCCTTATTGGGAACTCATCAAGTACTGGCCAGAATTTGCCGCGGACAGGATACGAACCTGGGCACGTCTGCTTCGGAATCTGGTGCTCTAACCACTGAGCTATCCTGCCGCACACTACACTACACATATGAGCTCCACCTAAAGGAAAAATTGACTAACCAAGTTACATTAGTTAGTATATAACTGAAAATTGTGTGTAGTGTAGTGTGCGGCAGGATGGCTCAGTGGTTAGAGCACCAGATTCCGAAGCAGACGTGCCCAGGTTCGTAGTCCTGTCCGCGGCAAATTCTGGCCAGTACATGATGAGTTCCCAATAAGGACGAAACCGGTCTACTGGATGAATTGCCTTTTCTACACTATACAATTCTTAGTTTATACTGACATATGTAAGTAATTAATGGGTCAGGTGTTTATATCAAGACCGCAACCTTGATTATAATAATATTTCTGTCTTGTTTTGCTTTCCAATTTATATATAAAGATATGTTCATTAGTAGATACTTGAGAAGATAATGAGAAGAAGCGTTTCTTGTATCTGATAAAATTTCTTTTTTTTGCACATCGTAAAGGTACAGTGATATATATATATATATATATATATATATATATATATATATATATATATATATATATATGTATATACGCAACCGTTTATGATTATACATCTGCATGACAATTTTAATTTCCTAATTACTTCCATCGTACACACGACGTTCAAATTGATGAGTTTGAAATAGTCTAATTCATTGGTTGTCTTTCCCCCTCTCTGTCACACACAAAAACTCGTTTTTAACAGAAATATTAATATATCACTTTGAGGCTAGATTACTTAATTTGCTTTCAGCTGTGTTAAAAGTTTTCTGTATTTTATAATGAGTCTGACTATGAACATAAGAAAGGTGGATTGAGACTTCATTCACAAATCTGCCATGCCCAGTGTAACTCGGTCTACGATATCAAGTGTGCATTATTTACCAGTGGTTAACAGACATGGTAATCTTACGTGTAATTCATACACTGCAATTGAAGATTCACAGTAGCAAACATGCCTTATTTTACCCTCTGTCGAAGGACGATAATTCTTCATTTCATGGATACACTGCGATTTGTTTTTGTGCAATAACAAGTGTACATCAGTTACCCCTCGTCGACAGAGACAGTGACTCTACATGTGATAGTTACACTGCGGAAAATAATTTAAATATATGCCCTGTACACGATCGCACATATTTTATTTCTTTGCAACGATATATATACGAAGGAATAGCAAGTTTATGTACATTTCTATACACGCTCCTATATTAGAACTTGATTAATGATTTCAAATTGTTAAGTGTGCATAATTTCGACAGCGTTTGAATGATCAATGTGAGATACTTTATAAGTCACAACCCGACTTGCATATTTAGACATTTGTTGCATCGTCACTCTATAGTAAGTTAATATGAAGCTGTCTACAGCTGGTTAAATACAATGGGATTGGTGTATACTTCAAGCTCGCAAACTTGATTTAAAGTATTTCCATCACAACGCACGCAATCATTGATTGCTTAACTGTATTACCAATATATATATGTGGTTAAAGCTGCAAAATTTTAATGTTGGTGATTGCATGGACATCTTGTAGCCGACATTTCCTATCAAGTACAATGTATACCAGACTACTAGATGTGAGAGCCGCATATCTAATTTTGCTTTCCATATATATGCATTTCGGTTTGATCCTCGCTAGTCAGTTTGCCGTCGTACTCTGATGATGATCATAGAAGGTCGAAACGCGTCAGTGCGTGCGACTGACGGTAGTTTTGTTATGTTTTTCGATTACTGATTAAATACAATGGGATTTCTGTTTATTCCAAACTCACAAACTTGATTTAAAGAATTGTTACCCCCACCCGCGCAATCAATTATTGTTTAATATCATCCTAGTACGTTTGACTAACATATCTTTTTGATTTCATTTACTTCATTCTGTGAGGGTGCAGGCGGAGGATCGTATGAAAAATGAACAATCAGAGAGCCGTCCATGCACTCCAGCAAGAACATCAAATGATAATTTCCCCAGTCATAAAAGTATACTAAATAATGATATCGCTGATGCATCCGCTGAGTACAACTTAAATGCTGAGCACTGTAAACGTGACGCAATTCATCATCTTCCCTCGCCGGCATTCGCTGATGGTGGTGGCACCATTAGTCTGGATTTTGCAGCTGCTTGCCTATCAGCACATCAGTCGATGATAAGCGCAGGGACAGTGGTGTTGTCCAATAGCTCCGCTCCATTTGAAGATAATGAGGCAGGCAACCATCTTACTTTAACGAGTTCTCAAAGGCCAGGGCAGCAAATTACGCTGCCATATCACGCTACACCACAAACGTCCGCTAAATCAAGCAAGTATTTACTGTAATTTGGCATCAGTTGTTAATCTTATGCCGGTAATCTAAAGGTTTCCACAATTTAAATGGTTTGATACTTTTTCGACATACTTGTTCAGTTTTGTTCAAGTTCTAACATATTTTATTTCGATCAATGTCGAGATATTGATATAAAAACCTGACCCATTAACTACTTACATTTGTCAGAATAAATTGTGTGTAGAAAAGGAAATTCATCTAGTAGACCAGTTTCGTCCTTATTGGAAACTCATCATGTACTGGCCACAATTTACCGCAGACAGGGCCCGAACCTGGGCACGTCTGTTGCTCTAATCAACGATGTACTGGCCAGAATTTACCGCCGACAGAGCCCGAACCTGGGCACGTCTGTTGCTCTGATCAACGAGCCACTTTGCTGCACTTTCCATGTAATCAACGTTCGTTTAATTTTATACTAGTTCGATGGACAAGATATGAGAGATTGTCTAATTATTTTTAAATTATAATTTAAATCTAATTCAATAAATTTGGAATGATACATTGTAAACGATACATGCATAAACGGAGTTCAGAGTCTTTGAGAACGAAATGCATTTGATTATTGAGCCATTTAATCGAAAAATCGACTTCTACACTTGACCACTGGAGGAGCAATCTGGATAGCTAATAATTCATCTTGTATATTGACAGAAATTATTTTCTGGTACTTAGGAGGTAGCATCGTTGGCTTCTTTACGCCCTAATATATTTGACTGAAGTAAATCGAAGTCCGTCAAATAATGACTTTCATCGATGGAATCGACTGTGGCATCATCATTTCCATTCAAAATAGGAATAACTGGATTCACTTATCACCGCAACGTTTGGTCATGACGTCACCGATATTGATAAGTCTCCAGTAAGCACGAAACGAAACTGCTGATCTTTGTTTATCCTTCTGGTTATATTTTAAATAATTTGTTACTTGCTGCGCAACACCTATTGCACAACTCCAAGATTGTTGGTCGTCTGGCTAGAAATTCCTATAAATTCTGGAGAAACGTTTATTATAATTCATCAGTATGGTACTTAATTTCAATGTTTTACTTCTTATTTTGAATGTTTACTAGCTTAAGCTAGGTTTCTAGTCAAATCATGCAGATTAGCTTTATCAAAATTTCAATTTTAAAACTAGAGTTTTTTCGCGTATTGTAAGTTTACTTCTTCAAGTAGTGAGTGTAATTAGTATGTAGGTAAAAAATACAAAATTCACATATTCAATTGTCGCAACGATTTACCAGTCATGCTAAGCAGCAGAATCACTATCGGATATATTATTGTTGATTGTTTAATTTATGTAGTAAATGCAATCACCCAGGAGAAGCATAAATCTAATTTATTAGGGAAGAAAATTCTGTTTCATTGTCTTTTTAACTTTAAAGCTTTTTTGCCTAGAAAGACAAATCGATTCTCTGTTATCATTCTCTTCTTTTTGAAAACTGTACAACATTTCTTACAGGTGGTTATCTTTATGCCGGAAACACTGCTGGTCATCATCTGGTGTCTGTCCCGTCTATTCCTCCTTCCTTGCCTCCAACTACTAATTTTGAATCAAATCTGTCGACAACAGGCTTAGTAAAATCAGCGTCTGTTTGTGAATCTACCAATCAAGGTAAAATATTAGAATCATTGATATCAGGTTTGTATATAACAAATCAATTGATGTTTATCTCAAGCTCGCAAAGTTAAATCAGAAAAAAATTGTTACCATCCTCGCAAACAATGATTTTTTAATTGTATAACTTACAAATATGTGGCTAAGGCTGCGTAAAGTGAATATTCGTAACTGCATAGAAGTTGTGCAGCCGAGATTTCTAGTCTAGTACAGTGTATGTGAAAAAAACTAGTCGTGAGAGTCGCGTATCTAATTTCGTTTTCCCTATATACGCATTGCAGTTTGATCCATGTTAGTTAGTGTGACGTGGTGCTCCAAAGATGATGATGGATGGTGGAATGAAGTCAGAAAGAGTTACTGGCGGTAGTTTTGCTAGGTGGTGCAACTTGTTAAATACAAGGAGATTTGTGCTTATATCAAGCTCGCAAACTTGATTTAAAGAATTCTGGTATTCGCCACTTTATGACAATCATATATATATATATATATATATTCACTGTCCCGCACATTGAAATTGTTGCAATAATTTCTTAGCTCATACTCATGATAGTTTAACCGGGCATGTATATAACACATAAATTAAATATTACATTACTTGCAGAAAATAGGAATTATTAGAATTATTAATTCGGTGCTAGGTTGATTAGAATACATTAGAATTTTGAAGGATTGTGAAGTACGGGCGTCACATTGATGGATACCGCGATTTGCGATCGTGGGTTGTCGCTTTGCACTATCAATTTCGCAAAGATCCGATTGATACCCAATTACGTATCGATTTCGTCTTCGTGTTGGCGTAGTGCGGATTCGTTCCGTTCCTCTGAAGGCTTCAGCATCGTTCATACTAGCCACTAAAAATGAGGTACGACCTAATCTTCGTTGACTGGCGACGTTTCGGATCGGCATTTCCGTTCTATCATCACGCCTCTAATCGCAAACATTTTCATTTATATTTTATTTTTTTAACTCACTAAGGGGTTAAAACAAAAAATTGGTCTCAGTAACTAAACTCTATGTACGCGTATTTATTGAGCACATGAGAACACCCACTCAACAACTATATATATATATATGTTCATACCTTTATAATATTACATAGTATATTTCTAATTAGGACAGAAAAGAACACATTAATAACAAAGTGGATAAAAGGCCATTTATTTCGTGAATACTAATCATCGCTATACAATTCATTCATTTATATACATTCTGGGTTTTCAATTGATTATGCTAGTGGTAACAAATCTGACTCGCTTTTACTTCTGTTTCTTGTTTCGGCTTGTTGGAAAGTGTGCATGTATCTGTGTTTGTGTGTGTGCGTGTTTGCATGTAAAGGTCATTCTCGCAGCATTGCAAAGTGATGTCTGAGATCTTGTCATTATTGTTTTGATTGCTTGAGAATTAACCATTTGTGCGCATTGTTCACTGTTACATGTACGAGTGCTATTTTTCCCAGTGTAGTTTACCGTTTCACCTTGTTGCGCAAATTTTTAATTTTCCCATGATTATCGGGTTGCGATCCGATTTGTTTGCATCCGCTGTCTTTCTGGTTTTTGTTCCAAAATTTTCGATTTCCAGATACGGAAATCTTTTTCAATGGAAAGCTCATCACAATAAGTTGACAATCAATATGTCAAGTGGAAATATTAGTTTAAACTGCCACATTTATACTTGTTGTTAGATCTCTTATGCATAAAATGCTAGGAAAGTGTCTGTCAAATTTGTTTGTGTATATGTCTGCAAGCGTACGCCATTTCTGTTTGTATGTATTCTCGTTTGGTTTTGATTGAGGAGTAATCAACTATTGCACGTGTACACTCATCCCAGTGAAATGACAGCGATTTAGCAACATCTGACTAATCACTAGATAAGCGTATGCCACCTCTGTGTGTTTGTGTTTGTGTGTGTGTGAGTGTTTGCTTAAGACTGAGAAATAATCTGTTACATGTAATTAACGGCACGTGTAACAGAAATTCACATAAAACTAAAATGATAACTGTCATTTCCTAAATGCACACATCAGACCTATTTTTACACGTACTATCCTAAATGAAGTAATTACGAGTGGCATCCCGGAGAGAAGGGGGCGAGATACTGTGAATAAAGTAAATAATTTAGAGTTAGCAAAACGGAAAAGTATTCTATTAAGGTGGATAGTTAAAATAAAGATTAAACTTCCCAACCAAAAGGAGAAAATAGAACCGTTAGACACATCAGGAGTATATGAAATTCCATGTAACGACTGTAACCTGATGTATGTGGGTGAAACCATGCGCCCAATTAAGGTTAGACGAGGAGAACATAAAACCGCATGCAAGTATGCCCATGTTAATAGATCAGATCTTGCACGCCATACAGTAGAGACAGGACACACCATTAATTGGGATGGGTGCAGACGTATATCAATCTGTAGCCGTAACAGGTCGACTAGACTGATTAGAGAATCCATCGAAATTAAATCGAGAAATGACATAATGAATGAAACAGCCGTAGAAAAATCACTAGGTCCTATTTGGAATACAGCACTAAATAATGGTAGAAAACGAAGATTGCACGAATCAGAATCAGAATCAGAAACTCGCTCAAGTAAAAGAATAAGAACACTGGACTGATATTAACTTATAGAGGTGGAGAGTGTGTAATTCAATATCGCCCAATTAATTTTTGATTAACTTATTATTTCATCCTTGATTACTTGTTATATTATTTCATCTTTTATCTTACGTTCTGTTGTTAGTGTAGCATCTTTTAACAAACATTTATTTGCATCTTTCTTTATCAAACAATTTTCAACTTCTTTTACGACCCCCTTTTAATCTTTATTTTAACTATCCACCTTAATAGAATACTTTTCCGTTTTGCTAACTCTAAATTATTTACTTTATTCACAGTATCTCGCCCCCTTCTCTCCGGGATGCCACTCGTAATTACTTCATTTAGGATAGTACGTGTAAAAATAGGTCTGATGTGTGCATTTAGGAAATGACAGTTATCATTTTAGTTTTATGTGAATTTCTGTTACACGTGCCGTTAATTACATGTAACAGATTATTTCTCAGTCTTAAGCAAACACTCACACACACACAAACACAAACACACAGAGGTGGCATACGCTTATCTAGTGATTAGTCAGATGTTGCTAAATCGCTGTCATTTCACTGGGATGAGTGTACACGTGCAATAGTTGATTACTCCTCAATCAAAACCAAACGAGAATACATACAAACAGAAATGGCGTACGCTTGCAGACATATACACAAACAAATTTGACAGACACTTTCCTAGCATTTTATGCATAAGAGATCTAACAACAAGTATAAATGTGGCAGTTTAAACTAATATTTCCACTTGACATATTGATTGTCAACTTATTGTGATGAGCTTTCCATTGAAAAAGATTTCCGTATCTGGAAATCGAAAATTTTGGAACAAAAACCAGAAAGACAGCGGATGCAAACAAATCGGATCGCAACCCGATAATCAGGTAAATAAAACACTTGCTTCATTTGTTTCGTGAGATGTAACTGATGAAGGCCCACGGTAAGATGGGCCGAAATATCGTGCTAAAAGAAAATTACTGGAACAATGAAAGCTGCGTTAGTCAAAACGCAGATCAGGTAATTTAGGCCAGGTGTTTGTTGTTTTATATAAAGGGCTTCATAAATATTTAACAATTTTTCTGATTTTGCTTTATGTAGAATTGAGAAATTGGTCAAATTGACTGGATGCCCCGTTTCCAATATATGATCAATATGATTAATACAGTGAGGACTTTAACATGCAAACGGGCATACACACAGACAGAAACGTGTAAACACTTACCAATCAGCCAAAACAAGAAATACAAAACCAAGTCATATTTGTTGCCAGCCACATATTAAAATGAAAATCCACAAATCTTTAAATCAAGTTTGCGAGTTGGAAGAAAAACACCAATCCCATTGTATTTAACCAGTCGTCGAACAACATAACAAAACTACCGCCAGCCGCAACGCACTGACGCGTTTCGACCTTCCTTGATCATCATCAGAGTACGACCGCAAACTGACTATCGAGGATCAAACCGCATTGCATATATACGAAAAGCAAAATTAGATATGCGGCTCTCACCTCTAGTAGTCTTGCATAAATTGTACGTGACTGGAAATGTCGGCTGCACAATTTCTATGCAGTCACGAACATTAACTGTTTGTAGCTTTTGCCACATATACATATATAGGCAATACAATTTAACAATAATTGTTTGCGCGGGTGGTGGTAACAATTCTTTAAATCAAGTTTGCGAGCTTGAAGTAAACACCAATCCCATTGTATTTAACCTGTAGTCGAACAACATAAATAAACTACCGCCAGTCGCAACGCATTGGCGCATTTTCAACTTCCATGATCATCATCCGAATACGACGGCAAGCTGGCTAGCGAGTATCAAATCGCATTGCATATATATGGAAAGCAAAATTGTGCAGCCGACATTTCCAGTCACGTGCAATGAATGCAAGACTACTAGATGTGAGAGCCGCATATGTAATTTTGCTTTCCCTATATATGCAATGCGATTTGACCCTTGCTAGTCAGTTTGCCGTCGTACTCTGACATATATAGGCAATACAATTTAAACAATATTTGATTGCGCGGGTGGTAGTAATAATTCTTTAAATCAAGTTTGCGAGCTTGAAGTAAACACCAATCCCATCGTATTTAACCAGTCAAGTTCAATGTATTCGAGACTGCTAGAGGTGAGAGCCGCATATCTAAATTTGATTTCCATATATATTCAATGCGGTTTGATCCTCGATAGTCAGTTTACCGTCGTACTCTGATGATGATCATGGAAGGTCGAAACGCGTCAGTGCGTTGCAGCTGGCGGTAGTTTTGTTATTTTGTTCGACGACTGGTTAAATACAATGGGATTGGTGTTTACTTCAAGCTCGCATAAATGATGAGTTCTCAATAACAACGAAACTGGTCTACTTTCTACACTATACAATTTCAAGTTTTAACTGACAAATGTATATACTTAATGGGCCAGGTGTTAATATCGAGGATCGCAAACTTGATTTTAGAAATTGGTTTCACCATCTGCGCAACAAGTGTTAATTTAAACTTGATTGTTCATATAAATAATGTGGGTAAGCTACAGTTAAAGTTACCTCTATAGAACGATAATGGAAGCCAGAGCGACGCCTAGATTAAGACCAAATAAAGTGGGAAAGGGAGTGAGTGTTAGGGAAAAGTATTGGTAACCGACATAAAATGTATGAAATAACTAATAATATGCGTTTTCCTGAGGTAATCAACTTATAGAGATAATTGTATATTAATATATGTTCATTGATATAAAATAAATAATTCGATTTACATATATATATATATATATATATATATATATATATATATATATATATATATAGAGGTATATATATAACGTGAGTCAACGTTTATACAACTATCCCTTTCTATATGTAAAACTATATCTTCAAGACATCTTATATAAATATATAAAATGCACATTTATACATGTACAATTTATATATAATTATGCATATGTATAAATATATATAAGCAATAGTGTGATTTTATATATATCTATGACCACGTCTTATATCAAAATACACAAAACACAAATATCTATATTTATAAAACTTAATTATATTTATCTATATATATATATATATATATATTTATATATATATATATATATATATATATATATATATATAATTAAAGCAACAATGCGGGTCTCAATATGGTCTATCAAAAGCTATATTTCTATTTTATTATTATAATATTTATATACCACAAATTATATAAATATATAACAATATCTCCATATATATTTTTTACAATACTAATTTCCTTCGAATATTACACAGTATATTTCTTATTAGGAAGTACAAACACATCAATAACAAAGTAGGTAATGGCCATATATACATACACGTAAATACTATCTCTCTCTCTCTCTCTCTCTATATATATATATATATATATATATATATATTTCTATGTTTGTTATAATATATTTTCGCTCCCCTATAAAGACAAGTGCCTGTAGATAACAATGAATATACTCTAGATGACAAATTTACTATTTTTATTACATTATTCTCACCTTATACAAATATTATGAAATGCATATATATAAATATTAGCGACCGTGTGATATTAATAAATTTCAATCTTATGTATTTCACGATGTATATAATAAATATAAGCACACCGTCTGTCATATCCATTTATAAATCTGTGTACAATATACTAATTGCTGATTTTGAGAGAGATAAGGATAGAAGGTAATCGGTATTTTTTCGTTATAGGTCATTCTCAATCAGTTTCCATTAAAGGAGTCTCTTACCCAGGGTTAAAATTAAATCCATTTCATCCGCTTCCTGCCTTCAAAATTGAGCAGAAAAATTAGAACAATCGCAGCTAAATACTATATGAAAACAGTTTTAAGATAATGATTTATTATAGGCAATAAACTATCGAATCATATAGAAAAAAATAGAACGCCTCAACACGTCAGGAATATATGCAATACCTCATAAAGATTGCAAGCTCAGGTATAAAGCGAAGCTTTGCGTCTGATAAAGATTCGTAGAGGAGAACAAAAAAAAGCTTACAGATACGAACACATTCAAAGATAAGATCTAGCTAGGCATTCAAGGAAACAGATCATGAACTAGATTAGGATGGATGTAAACGCATCGCGTTATGCAACCGCAACAGATTAACTAGACTAATTAGAGAGTCGATTGAAATAAAATCGGGCAATGATGTAATGAATGTAACATCGGTATAAAAATCATTGGACCCAATTTTTGATGAAGCCTATTCTAGTGTCAGGAAACGAGAAGCGGATGAACCGCAGTAAATTATAAACCTGAGTTTGGAAACCTCGTTTTTTGAACACAAATTTATAATGACCTAGAACGATAAAAATTCCTATTTCCCTTCTACCCTTATCTTTATCAAAATCAGTGTTCGTGGATACTGCACAGATATATTAATGTATATGTTAGACTGGGTGCCTATAAATAATTAAATACATTTGCTAATATATTTACTATATACATTGTGAAATATATAAGGTTGACATTTTTAATCTCACACGGTTGCTCATATATATATATATATTATATATATATATATATATATATATATATATGTTTCTATGTTTGTTATAATATATAGATGTATTTAATATATTTATATAAGGTGTGAATAATGTTATAAATAAATAGTGAATTTGGCGTATCTAATATATTTATGGTTATCGGTAGGCGCCTACCATTATAGGGGAACGTAAAATGTTGCGTTTATATATATATATATATATATATATATATATATATATATATATATATATAATTGAAGGAATTTTCATATATTTATATGTGTGGCATTTAAATATAATAAGAAATTAACGATTAGATTAAATTAAAAAGAAATTATATATATATATATACATTTATATAAAGTAATATTAAAATATAAATTTAGTTTTTGATGGACTACATTGGGATAAGAGACATTTGGCTGACACTGTTGCTTATATTTGAATACATAACTATGTTTTATAAACGTAGATATTTATGTGTTTCGTAGATTTTATATAAGTTGTTGTAATATATATATATATATATATATATATATATATTATCACACTGTTGCTTATATTTATTTATACATATGCATAATTATATATGAGTTGTACATATACAAATGTACATTTTATAAATTTATATTTGGCGTGTTGAAGATATTGATATAAATATAGAAATAGATAGTTGTATAATTATGGACTCTCACTTTATATTTATATGTATACATATATACTTAAACATATTTTTATATAAATTAATTTCTAGAAGTTCGTTGACATAGGAGTATGCATAATAATAGATATTATATAGTTTTCTAGCCTACTCACATCATTTGTGTTCAATTCAGTTTTTTGGTTTATTCTGCTTTCAATTTTAGTATTAATTACTGTGACATCGCAACAGTACTGTTATACCACGCATGTTCGATACTTTCTCTCTCCCATTCCATTAACATTCTGCACACAAGAAGATATTATGTATACCGGAATTTTGAGGTTGCAGCAATTGAGTGGGTGTTTACATGTGCTCAATAAATACGCGTCCATCCAGTTTAGTTACTGAGACCAATTCTTTTTTTAAACCCTCTAGTGAGTCAAAAAATAAAATAAAAATGGAAATGTTTTGGAACGAGTTCACAACATTTGCTTAAATCAGCTATTGTGAGTACTTTGACTGTGTGTGGGAATAGAGGCGTGATGATAGAACGGGAAATGCCGATGCGAAACGTCGCCGGTCAACGAATATTAGATGGTTTTTCATTTCCAGTGGTTAGTATGAACGATGCTAAATCCTTCAGAGGAAATGGACGAATCAACACTCAGCCATCACGAGGACATACTCGGTGTGTATTTGGAAATGGGGATCAATCGGATCTTTGCGTAATACATTATGTACAACTTCTCAAAAAATAATTTAAAACTTTTTGCGGATAGAGCATCATGTAACCAGTAAATTATTATCTATCTCTTATAAGGGAGATTGTGGAATTTCCAAATTATATTCGCAGTTATAGCAATTAAAGAAAACGGCCTTAACATACATTTACAAACTTAGTTCAAAATTAATTAAACTGTACTTTAAAATCAATGGGATCCTTGTGCTAAGTATCCAGGTAACAACAGAAACTACAGCGGAATTCGGTAGGTTTTGTTATGTGTTGAAAGATTTCGATAGTTAAATCCATTCTAATACGTTCAAATATATCAATGAAGAGTTAAACGTGCAGATAAATACTATTTTCAGATATTAATTTTTAGCAAAAATATCCTTGTTATTTTGATCATTTTCAGGTGCTCTGATTATTGACCTCGATTGATGGGTTCGCACTTGTCCCTTTTTTAAAGCCTTCCATAAGCTGATTGTCTGAAAATGACGTTGGAACAAGATTTTCCATTGTTCTTTTTCCTAATTTTCGTGACTTAATTTCCAGTCTCATCTTCAGGGTTGACACAATACGCACAGGAATAAAACACAACTTGTGGCAAATGTGGTATCCTTGTATGATATTTCATATTATTTATATGGTGTATACACGTATATATATATATATATATATATATATATATATATATATATGATGGATATATAGATATTTATAAAAGATGTGGGAAGAACCCACATGGTTGCTTATATGTCTTATCTATATGTGCGTGTTGAATTATATATAAATGGATGTTTTTATAAGTATGAGTATATATATATATATATATAATTATAAGTAAATAAAATTTAAATAGATTAAAATATTAATAATTTATTTTATAGATATATACATGGTTTCGACACAGATATTTAAATGGAGAAATTAATTTATACAGGATATAAGCATTAATGTGTTTTTGGTTGAGAGACGATTTCGTTAGTATAAACTCCGTATTCGGTCTTGTCAAAACGATAGAATAATACTGTTTATTCTTTCAAAAGTTAAATACTGTTTTGTTGCGGAGAACTAATATATATGCAAGTATGTATTAGGTGTTGCGAACCTAGTAACAAATTAGTTTAGTTGTGACCAGAAGGATAAACCAAAGGCAGCATGAACGGAAAGTATAATCTCATGCACATTCGTTTCGTGCTTACTGGCGACTCATCAGTAGGAGCAGGTATTACGCCCTTTAACCACTATATATTTGGTCGAAGAATGTGGAATAATAGGACGGTACTATTGCAGGTTTACACATTCGTCTAGGGCGTAATACTGGCTCCTACTGATGAGTCGCCAGTAAGCACGAAACGAATGTGCTTGAGATTATTCTTTCAACTGTTTTATTAACCTCTCTCTCTCTGACTATGACCTAATGCAAACAGGATGGGATTAGGTAAACTGGGGATATGAGCGGATTACGGCAATATTGAAATCAAAATTTTGTTGATCTTTCTATGCGTCCGGAACAGCAATTAAAATATAGATATCAGTGATAGGCGTGTATGTCAATACATTAAGTGTGCTTATAGTTATTCAATAAATGTCACTTTAGTAAAATACACATGTTTATAGGTAGTTGTGTGCGCAGAGGGGGACAGGGATAAGTTTTTGTATACATTTGAGTATTAGAGACTAGGTATGAAGACCGGATATTAGAAAGACAATTAAAAAATATTTTAGAATTAAAATAAATATAAATATATCTGTCTTGAATGAGGATACCACATTTGCCACAAGTTGTGTTTTATTCCTGTGCGTACTATGTCAACCCTGAAAATAAGACTGGAAATTAAGTCTCGAAAATTAGGAAAAAGAACAATGGAAAATCTTGTTCCAACGTCATTTTCAGACAATCAGCTGATGGAAGGCTTAAAAAAGAAGGGACAAGTGAGAACCCATCAATCGAGGCCAATAATCAGAGCACCTGAAAATGATCAAAATTCAAGATTTTACCGACCTAAGAGTGCTATCAATTGTTCCGCACAAGAAAAATGCGGTCAAATCCACAACCACGTAACATAGCCATGGAAATTTCAATATACAGACCTGTTTCATTCAGATTGATAGCTTCAGAATTCTCGCTAGTCATTTTCACGTCCGACTTAGGCCTCTATTTGTATATATTTTTCTATGTGTTTATGTGTGTATGTATGGATGTATGTATGTATGGATATATATATATATATATATATATATATATATATATATATGTACTTATGTATATATGCATGTATGTGTGTATTTATGTATGTATATATGCATGTACGTATGCATGCATGTATGTATGTTTGTATATATGCCTGCACACATGTATGTACTGTAGTACGTTCCTGTGCACGTAGGCACACTTTTGTTTATGTGAATTTACACCTACAAATTGGCGTTTTATTACTTCTTCATGTGTATATATTTTTATATACATAACATTCTTTCGTATAATTATTTTTGTGGTATGACGATAAAATTGTTAAAATAATTCTTAATTTATTTCTTCCGTGTTTTTCTTATATTTTGAAAACTTCCTATGAGAATATTATGGTTGAAAGTGGCGACATCTTGAGAATTGTATTCGCGATAGATATTTGGCTACGTATACTATCGTTATTCTCCATTTCTTCAGTCGGACACTTTTTCTGATCTGCCTTTAAATAATGTCAAATCTTATTATCCGCTGGAATTCTGCGTTATCATTAAAAAGAAACAGCTGTATCGCATATTAGGACAGTTTTGTTAGTTTCACAATCTGTTAAAAAAGCAAGCACACATTTATTGTGGATTGGAAATTAAAAAAAACATTTTATAGTAGCTGACTGTGGTAACCCATTTTGTCAATAGTTCTATTAAAATGAATATAAGATAATTTCTGATATTCTCGATGTATAGAATGATTCACATGAAACTAGATAATGTAATTACCTGTTTTCCTATATTACTTGAAGGAATCAAAACCAGCTATCAAACTATTTCAACGGTGTCGACTCGTGCTAACCCTATTAATCGTCGCCTCTCATCGAGCGGCCACCTGCGACGTCTTCAAGCGATGCTACATTTGGTAAACACCGTTGAAGCTGAACAAACTAGATTGCTGCATTTAACTCTGGCTAGTTGGCGTAGACAGGTAGAAAAGAAATCTCAACAACGTGAGCGTGAACTCGATGATCGATCTTTGCCTGATCATCGGACAATTGGTCAAGATGATTCATCAGCACTGCCGTCTCGTCGAAACGAGTCTGAGGAGGAGAGTGAAGAAAATGAAGAGGTTGTCTCTATGACTCGTAAGCGCTTGTGGAATGCATCTCGTGGTTGCATTTCAAAGCAGAGCTTGACTGCGCTTCAGCATTTGCCATCCAGTAGCCAATGGCTTGTGTCTTGGAAGCGAGCTGCCATTACACCACCTATCGTGCCTTCAGGAGGTGACTTGTTATTTATTACAATTATGATTGTGAAATTTGCAGAATCATTAAAGAATTGTATGAACTTCATTATACATGAATTAGTCGTCGTGTGTAATCAGTTTGCAATTCATTTCAGTGCTTCTATCAAGAGGAGGAGCCTATGGAATTAAGACAAAAACCAGAGGAGTAGTGCAATAAAGATGCATTATAGTCATTCATGTTTGCACTATTGTGCTACTAGACACTGATTTGGACATTTATGATTAGGCCATCATATCGAGGATTATTTATTTTACAATCGTGCCAGCAGATCCTTTTTCCCATGGCCACTTGGCGTTTAGTTTAATTTGCTTGGTGTACGTGCGATAAGGAGGTAAAAACAACCTTGTTTCTATGTTTTTTGTAACAGGGTTTGCCACCTTTGCTAGGCACACCACTTCTTAAAACATTATCATTTTCTCGTATGTGGCTTTTTAATGTTTTAATTTTTACCCTATACAACTGCGCGGGTGATGATAA
Organism: Eudiplozoon nipponicum; assembly: GCA_029291075.1. Lineage (NCBI taxonomy): Eukaryota > Metazoa > Platyhelminthes > Monogenea > Mazocraeidea > Diplozoidae > Eudiplozoon > Eudiplozoon nipponicum. The sequence continues at coordinate 20,287 of JAQBSW010007857.1, forward strand.
TTATTAAAATTAGTTTGCGAGCTTGGATTAAGCACAAATCCAATTGTATTTAACCAGGCGAACAAAACAGCTAATCTAACGCCCGTCACACAACCAGTCGAACAACATTGCGAAGCTACCATCAGTCACGCACCAGTCGCACTGACGATAGTTTGTATGTTGTTCTAGTGGTTCAACACAATAGGATTGGTGTACACTTCATGCTTCCAAACTTGATATAAAAAGAATTATTTGTATGCTAGTTTCATAGTTAGGCCGGAATGAACTATCGGTTTTTAAATAATGATGCACAATCGTTATGGCTGATTTATTGCTGAATGCTCGGCGTAGCTGGCGTGAGTGAGAATTACCATTACGAGATGTTATCCTAACACAGAAATAGATAAAATACTATATTTATGTAACTTATGTTATAAGAAAGGCAATTAGGAGGATTGGCGAAATTCGTCATGATTAAGTAATCATTAACATGGCCCGTAGCCATAGAAATTCAGGCCTGACGACCGGCGAGCACAAGCTAGTTAACCCGGCAATGGTTGCATGAACCTTGCCGGGTCAAAAAAGGTACACAGCCATCATAACGTTTCATGTGAAGCCTCGAGTTTGGTCTAACTGCGCAGTAACTTTCATTGTTAAATGTGTATTGACGGAATGAGATCAGGCGCTCCAGACGCCAAGGGCAAGTTCCGGCTGCTGAAGGAAACTGGCCACTGGCATCTGGACAGATAGTGCTTATTAGCCTTGGTTGGCAGACTATCTAGGAGAAGGAAAACTCCGAATACAAACCATCACTAGGAATGGGCGACCTAGTTTATTTTTACAGTCCAGATATAACAATGAAAAATACAAATTACAATGATTACATACTGAATCGACCGTCTCACAGTATGAAAAGGATTGCCTTTTCTGTTGAGCCGTGCAGGGTAGATAAGCGAAATTGGACTACTGCTGGCAACCTTATCTCAGATTCTGCCTCTTTTCCTTTCCCTTCCTCTTCTCAATCTAACAATAACACTCCTTAAGACACTATGAATATAGTTTGTATAGATCATATCACTGAGCCCAATATAGGGTTGCCAAATATCGAAAATAGTTAAAGTAGACTATCATTCATTGAACCTAGGTTAGGTTTAAACAATGGCTCATTTAATAAGAGAACATTAAAACACTTTGGACAAAAAGAAGTTCTTGCACGTACATTGGATAAATTAGAAATCGGCATATGTTGCGTATCTGAAACCAGAATGCAGGATCCTACGTGCATTAGAGAACTATTTGCACAATCCCTAGCTAAAAATTCTCCTCAATATGTGCACTAAAAATGTTCAATTCAACTTTTATGGTCAGTATTTCACGGAGGTCGATGTAGTGGCGATGAGTAGTCCGTTAGGAATTCATCTAGCTGGTGCCTATATTTTCTATATGTAAACATTAAAACTAGAACCACTAATTGAATATACTGCCATCCATATAAGAGATATGTCCATGACACCTTCATAGTCATAAATAAGCATGTCGAAACACACGGCGTGCTTAAAGATTAAAAAAACATGGATCATCATATTTAGTTTACTTGCAAACGCGAAAATTCTCAGTCTAGCATTCTGTCTTTCCGTGACGTATTGCTATTGGGACCGCAAATGGAAGTCTAAAAAGGAAAATATATCAAAGGCGGACATGGATAGGACAGTACATCCATTACCACAGCACTGCCCAAATTTCGCTAAAGAGAAATATGATGCACAAGTTATCCGACAGAATAACGACAATCTGGGCTGATTAACACAAATATCAAAAAATGGTGGTGCTCACAAATTTATTAGAAAACGGGTACCCAGAAAATTTCGTTGAAGCAAACATGAAATATGAACAATGAAAAAAAGTAATGAAACCGTACCCAACAAAAGTACAATATAGTCAGTATACCTTTTAAAGATTTAAAATTAAGAAAAAAAGTGATACCTGATACACACTTGATATTTGTTCATGCTAAAAAAGCTTCTGCTCAATTTAAATGGAAAGGATAAGCTTTCTGAAATCTAGCAGTCCAGCATTGTTTATTCACACAGACGCAATAGCTGCTCAGCGCGCTGTGTGGGACTATCTAGCCGATTGGTAGGGAAGCCAATTCAAGAGCATTTTAGACTAAACACAGCTGACATGATGGAGAATGTTTCCGCTATAGCTCACTATAAATTTAAGAACAGAACACAAAACTGAGGCTGTATTATGCAACATTCTCAATACACAGCTAAATAAGCAAAATAAATTCTTATATGTTTTGTATTAAAACTTGTAATTGTGTGTGTGTGTGTATGTATGTGTGTGTGTGCGTTTCCAAGCATATACGTTTCCCGTTTCCTAACTGTCGTTGTATAATGCGTTTTTAGTCCAACATTATCGCTCTTGCTTTCAAAAACCTGACTATATACAGTACCACATATTACAGTCGAGTTGAGTTCTGGCGAAAAGATAATAACCTTTTTCTCACTGTGTTTTATATTAAATTCATACTTCCCTGCATGAATTATTTCTCAACTAGAATCTTACTTCGTACAGCGATTTTATCCACTCTTCTGAAGAAATAGGATGTGGTGAAAATCACAAACTTAGAAAAATACCATCTAAAAGAATCGATAAATTAACTGAATATAGTGCACACGACTTACGCATATAATGAAAAGTTCTAATATGAAAATATAACGAACACATCCATGATGATGATGATGATGATGATGATGATGATGATGATAATGGAGAAATAGGATGTGGTGAATTCCCTAAATTGAAAAACGCTGTCACTAGTGCATTAGATGTAGAGTAAAGAAATGAGAATTTTGGTTGATTTGGAACCGACCCCGACTTATCTGTTGCTTACTTCGCAGCCTTATTTCACCAACTATGAAGGTGTAAAAAGAAGCATGCATCGATTTTACTTTATTAATAAATGGGACCTCATTTTCTTATCAAAAGGCGAACGGTAAAATATACTCATTTAAATGATCACGAATATCAGCAGATAACGAAGGAACCTATAGACATAATTTGTCAGCAGCATACATAAAAGGTCATTTTCAATTGATTTAGCGAAGAACACTAGGTTTTAGTGTGAGCAGAAATAGATATCGTCAAGTTTCGAGGATTAATAAATCCAAACGTACTAAAATTTTCAATTTTTCCAATATATACCAGAAACCAATTGATCGAAACGTAATATTTAACTCTCTCCGACTTATTATAGGCATGCAGTTCTTATTGGGAGACTTAATCTGCATGGTGTTCTTGTTTTAAAGGGAATGTATATTTTTAGACAACTCAAATGTAGGCGATCATGGAGTTTTGATGAGTTTCCATAAGATATTACTCTCTAGTAGGTATATTTATATTTTTGAAATGCAAAACAAGATAGAATTATGTAAACATGGAGAGAGCGTGATAAAAGGAAACCAATCAATTGCGTGCGTCACCTCCAGTTCAAACTCAATGCCTGATCATGCTTCTTATGCTTGCATGAATCCGGCTGCAATTTGTTTATCCACAAGGTTTCGTATGCGGCTAGTTCCCTTTGGTTAGTAATTATTTTAATTGCTACGCCTTTAGAACATACGTGTGATGTTTCAACGATGTGTTGCGCAATTGCAGACGTGTATTCGCCATTTGATTTAAAACAAGTTCTTTAAATCAAGTTTGCGAGATTGAAGTAAACACCAATCCCATTGTATTTAACTAGTCGTCGAACAACATAACAAAACTGCCGCCAGCCGCAACGCACTGACGCGTTTCGACCTTCTATGATCATCATCAGAGTACGACGGCAAACTGACTATCGAGGATCAAACCGCATTCAATATATGTGGAAATCAAATTTAGATATGCGGCTCTCACCTCTAGCAGTCTCGCATACATTGAACTGGACTGGAAATCTCGGCTGAACAATTTCTATGAAGTCACGAACATTAACTGTTTGTAGCTTTCGCCACATATACATATATAGGCAATACAATTTATCAATAATTGTTTGCGCGGGTGGTGGTAACAATTCTTTAAATCAAGTTTGCGAGCTTGAAGTAAACACCAATCCCATTGTATTTAACCAGTCGTCGAACAACATAACAAAACTACCGCCAGCCGCAACGCACTGACGCGTTTCGACCTTCCATGATCATCATCAGAGTACGACGGCAAACTGACTATCGAGGATCAAACCGCATTCAATATATATGGAAATCAAATTTAGATATGCGGCTCTCACCTCTAGCAGTCTCGCATACATTGAACTTGACTGGAAATGTCGGCTGCACAATTTCTATGCAGTCACGAACATTAACTGTTTGCAGCTTTCACCACATATACATATATAGGCAATACAATTTAACAATAATTGATTGCGCGGGTGGTGGTTAAAATTTTTTAAAATCAAGTTTGCGAGCTTGAAGTAAACACCAATCCCATTGTATTTAACTAGTCCTCGAACAAAATAACAAAACTGCCGCCAGCCGCAACGCACTGACGCGTTTTGACCTTCCATGATCATCATCAGAGTACGACGACAAACTGACTATCGAGTATCAAACTGCATTGAATATATATGGAAATCAAATTTAGATATGCGGCTCTCACCTCTAGCAGTCTTGCATACATTGAACTTGACTGGAAATGTCGGCTGCACAATTTCTATGCAGTCACGAACATTAACTGTTTGCAGCTTTCGCCACATATACATATATAGGCAATACTATTTAACAATAATTTATTGCGTGGGTGGTAGTAACAATTCTTTAAATAAAGTTTGCGAGCTTGAAGTAAACACCAATCTCATTGTATTTAACCGTATGGTTACCAGCAATTAAAGAGAAACAGCCGTTATTGTCGACATCAAATATTATTTACCAATGTATCTGCGCAAGTTGTCGATCAACTTACTTAGGCCGATCGACCAGACGGTTAATTACACGAATGAAGGAACATTGTTACTTAAATGCCTGTTTTAAATTAAATGATGAACACACATCTGCAATTGTGCAACACATCTTTGAAACATCACAAGTATGTTTTCCAGACGTAGTATTTAAAATAATTACTACACGCAATAACAAACGTTAACTAGCCACATACGAAGCCTTATTGATAAACAAATTGCAGCTGGATTTATGCTAGCAGAAGAAGCATGTTCAGGCATTTAGCTTGATTTGGATGTGACGCACGCAATTGACTGGTTTCTTTTTTTCACCCTCTCTACATGTTTACATATTTATATCTTCAAGTATGTATTAGGTTTTGCGAACCTAGTAACAAATTAGTTCAGTTGTGACCAGAAGGATAAATGAAAGACAGCATGAACGGAAAGTATAATCTCATGCACATTCGTTTCGTGCTTACTGGCGACGAATGTGCATGAGATTATACTTTCCGTTCATGCTGCCTTTGGTTTATCCTTCTGGTCACAACTGAACTAATTTGTTACTAGGTTCGCAAAACCTAATACATACTTGCTTATATATTAGTTCTTCGCAACAAACAGTATTTAACTGTAATATTTATATCTTGTTTTGCCTTTCAATTTATGTATAAAGAGATGCTCATTTTTAGATATTTATTTTTATTCTTGACTGTGCAAGAGCAAAATTGAAAATTGTTTATAGTTTGAACCGCTTGAAGATAATGTCACACCGCCTTTAAACCCTGATATATTACTCTGCCCTAATAGTCGTGTGTACAGTGCATCCAAAGAGGAAGTTGTATTGCCGAAGTCACTTTGACTTAAAGGTGACTTGACCATAATGGTGTTGTGTAGATGTCTGGGTGGCCTTATTTCTCTTTGCTTATTATGCAAGTATGTCTATCTAAAATATATCATTCCATCGATTAATGTTGCTGTTTCATTCATTTTTCTTGTCATTATTATTACTTATATTAGTTTCATCTATCAATCACTTACGGTTGTTATATAGCTGTCTGTGGTGGTGAGGATGATCTACGTGCAGTTTTGTTATACGCCAGCAAAACTTGCTCCTTTGTACTCTAAAGATTTAAATGCTTACCGGCATTTGGCAATCCCTGTTTGAGAAACATGATGCATAAAGGTTACCAGCAACAAATAAGCATTGCCTACATCCGTAGATGTACTTTTCGGAACGGCCAATAAGTGCTCCTCGGTAGACAAACAAATTAGGCTCCATCAACTTAGCTGTCTCAGTTTACGTTTTATATTTACCTGTAGTTAATTTATTGAGTAGAGCAGTGTTATCTAAGCCAGCGCGAGATTGGCGTAAAAATGAAGAACAAATTTTGAAATTACGGAGCTAACTAAATTCAACTAAAATTAAATTTGTTAGTATAGGATCCACTTGCCTGCCAGGATGAAGTCCACATCAACTGTTTTTGGTTGGAAACTGCGCGATACGGCGATCTTCTTGCAGATTTTCGGTGGTATCATGTTCGTAATTTTCTTTTCTCAGTTGAAAATGGTTTAACTGTGAGATTTGGTGGTGTTTATAATGAAATACAACGGAAACCGCAAGGAGGCTGTATAACCTGACATCTCTCCTTTAGAATGGCTTGGCCTAAATTATGTTATGTGAAGTCTAGGTTGCCTTATTTCTGTGTTACTTAGTTAGGCATCTACATCTGCTCTGGATCCTCTTCTTCATCATTCACTTTCCGTAAAAAATTCTGTTTAAAGTAATATTTTTTCATTTATTAAAAACTTCATCTTATTATTGGTTTTATCAGTTTCTGTACTTGAATCATGGTTGTGTGATGGTGAAGCATAACTTATTAAAGGCTATTACATTGCTGTCTTTAATGATATCGGTGAAGCATGAATGAGAAAGCTGTTTCGGATTTATTTATTGGTTACGCAATTCAAAATTTTTTTGATTGGTGCATTAGTACGACGCAGAGTAATTCCAATTTTAAATTCGTGTATGCTCGATTGTTTTAAAAAAGCTTATCTCTTTATATAGCAATTTTGTGTTTGTGTGTGCGTGCTCGTTTACATTTAGAGCGTGTTACGGTGCAAATCCCGCTTCAGAATCCACTTGAACTACCCCTTGTTCTCCTGGACGTTCATCTTATATGGAGATTTACTTTTGTCGCCTCGGGCTCAATGCCTAACGAGGGAGTGTGTGTTAAGGAAACCTTGAAAGATGGACAAGGAAAAAGTCCAATTATTACCATCACAAACGAGGTTGAACGAGATCAGTTAAACGCAGCGCGATCTGTCGTGGCTACTGATGTCGTCTCAGAGTTCTACATGCTTGCAGGTGAACAGAAACTGGTAAGATTATTAAATGTTTATCGTATTTTATTGGCTTCGAAGCCCTACCCTAATTAATTAATTCATTATATATATAGGCTCTTCTGTGATCGCAATATTTCCGTATTTTGATATACCAGTTTTTGAACCCATAAATCCAAGAGCCATAATCAATCTTAACATAATTTCTGTATTATTGCTGCTGTATTGTATCGAGTACTACTGCAAAATATGTATTAGATGTTGCGCACTTAGTAACCAATTAGTTCAAATATGACCAGAAAGAAAAACCAAAGACAGCATGAACGGAATGTATAATCCCGTATACACTCGTTTCGTGGTAACTTGCGACTCACCAGTATGAGTCGGTATTACTCCCTCTACACACTATATATTTGGGTTAGGAATGTGGGAAAATAGGACGGTACAATCTCATATACGAATGTGTAAACCTGCAGTAGTTTAGCTAGCTTCAAATGAAGTAATCGACAATGCGATGTCAAGGCTAATTCACTATACATGATATATATCCCGAGTCTGTAAAGGGTACCGATACAATGGCTATTGTGCCAGTACCCGATATCATCATTATGGTACAGTAAAGGTACATGTTACTAACACTATGGTTGCTGTGTCGTTACATGGTACCAATACGATGGATTTCAATGTAACGCTAAATTTCACCAAAATTCTGAATTAAAACTATTTCTGAACAAATTTTACTCCAGCAAATCAATATATTCTGGCCTTGATCGATATCATTTATCGCATTTCGCGGTACTCATGACCTTATTGCATTAAATATATAAAATTTAGGTACTGTTTATGGTGGAGAACTAATATATATGCAATTGTATATTGGGTGTTGCGCACCTAGTAAAAATTAGTTCATGTACCTTTTCGGTACTATAATATTGGTATCGGGTACTGACACAATAGCCATAGTGTTGGTACCATTTACAGTCTCGGTATATATATTATGTATAGTGAGTTAGCTTTGAAATCGCAATACTGATGAGTCGCCAGTAAGCACGAAACGAATGTGCACGAGATTATACTTTCCATTCATGCTGTCTTTGGTTTATCCTTTTTTGTATTGCTTGAACTAATTTGTTACTAGGTGCGCAACACCTAATACATAATTGCATATATATATTAGTTCACCGCCATAAACATAACCTTTTATTAATGAAAACACAGGGGAAATCGTAGGTCCTGCTTAACACCAAGAATTACAATACGATTAAATTAATTTTGCTTGCTTCCAGTCAAAAATTGTTGAATTTAAACACAAAAATATGATTCTTAAAATGACATAACAATAATGAAGACTTAGTGTTATGAGCACTAACCAGTTTAACTGTTACACAGTTTATACATGTAGAAATAAACTTTCCCTAATGGGGTCCGTGCTACATATATTTATACATTTTATATATATTGACCATGGGGCATGCCGTAATGCACTTTGATATATTCTTTTATTAAAAATGAGGTATCATTTAAATATAATGGAATATTCGGGTACGTACATATAATCGAAAGCAGATTCACTTTATGTCAATTTTCATGTGCACACGCCAGACTCAAATGTTATGGTTAAGTGTGTTCGTGTATCCTACATATTTACTGAATCGTTACTATCCCTCTTTAGAAGTTATTTAACATTTTCATCATTATGTGTTGCCAAGCTATTAGTGGTTATGGTGAGAGCAAAGGAATACCAAATTCTATACACCGATATTAAAGTAATGGCACGATAAATTATTTTCAAATTAGTGTGTAAATATTAAGCTTCGTAATATCTGATATTAAAATGAATGAAAGTAAGATAAGAAATTTTTCTTCTGACGGGAGGATCCCAATAAGGAAAGACGATAACTGATATTACAATTTTTTGTTTTACTCGAATTAAAGTAAGGAATTTGACAAATAAAATGAGCCAACAATGTAATAAGTGTTATTGCAAGTAATGTAAGATTTTAGCCACCGGCGCCTGGGTGGATATTATGCATCAGCCTTGATTGGCAGACTATCTAAGAGAAGGAAAATTGAAAGCAAACCATCCACAATAGGAATGGGCGACCTAGTGCTCCTTCACAGTCAACACATAACCATGAGCAACAAGAACGATGATGAATCTATACTACGTTGGCCGACGCACAAACACCTTCATTTCTAATTCTGCCTTTTTGCATTATCCTCCTCTTCGCAGTCTGACCATAACGCTCTTGTAGAAGCTCTTATTTTGAGGATGTTGATCAAATCACAGATCTCATTGTTGTTGTATTGGTCAACGCCTGTTAAACCATCACATGTTTCTCCATCATTCTATATCTGTCTCGTCTCCATAGTCTAAGGTCTATACTAATGTGTCCTTATCTTCTACCGTTGGAACTGTTAACCAATTTCGACTAGAACGACTGTTCCAGTTCCAGTGTTAATGTTAAGAAAGTCAAGTATGTAACGGATTTAATAATAGGATTTCGAGACAAAAATGATAAAACACGGCTGGTTTATATAGCCTCAGCGACTAACTCTTCAGAGAATAAATCGCAATAAACAGTGGTTAAATTAAAGAACAAAAATATTATTTTGGCATGCAAGCCACAGGTTCACATGTAAGAAACAACTATATAGTCTCTATGTAATTCTCTTCGCGTCATTCTGGCTATCTTGGTGGCAAAAATAATCGATGAATAAATTAAATAAATTGCACAATATATCTACATTTAGTCCAAAGGTAAAATTGGAAAACAACAAAGCACATAACCATGATGTTGAAAGTAAACCAGGCGGTAAGTCCGCTATGTTTCCGCACTAGTATACACTGATTCAACTAGCCATTCAGCTCTGTATAGCCGCACTAGTACATATTTACTCACTAAGGCGGTGAATGTTGATAGGCCGTAGTATGCAGCTAGATCTAAACCATGGTTCACCTCCGCTTGAACCTTTTGATTGGCCATCCTTGTTGGCCCTCACTACCTAGGTTATAATTTGCCAGTGGCAAAACATGTAACAACAATAACCAGTACGCTATTTGTTTCTTCCCAACGGATATTCATGATCTCAAATCTTTGCAGACAGTTACCAATACCCACCAGCAGTGTTCTGCATCTCTACTCAACAAAGTCATCAAATGTGTTATTAGTTTGCTCATATAAACCAACACCAGCCACTACGGTTATTTATATAATTAAACGAACATTGGTTGCGGGGGCGTTGAGAACAATTACTTTGGTTAGAGCATCAGATTACGAAGCAGACGTGCCCAGGTTCGAGCCCAGTCCGCGGCAAATTCTGGACGGTACGGGATAAGTTCCCAATGAGGACAAACCGGTCTACTGGATGAATTTCTTTTCCTATCCTATACAATACTTAGTTAAGACTGACAATGTATGAATATAATGGGTCGGTTGTTTATATAAAGATCGCAACCTTGATTAAAAAGTAACCACTACGGTTGTTTTGCTTTTTTCTTCTCAACAAAGATTAAATATCTATTCTTAGAATACATCAGTACCAATACTACTCACCATATTCATGCTTCTCATTTCCTCACCGAAGGGTTCTTACATCGATTCTTAGCGTAACGATTGTTGGCTTTCTCGGCTGCATACGCAAATATAAATATCAACCACCAGGATTTCGTTAAATCTCCTTCAACAAAGCGACATCATACAAACGCAAAGCAGAACGTGTTATTAATTTTTGCAATTGTGTATTAGGTATTGTGTTTTTAGTAACAGATTTGTTAATATAGAACCAGAAGAATACACCTAAGCAAGCAAGGACGAAATGTATAATCTAATATACACATATTGCACGTATTGGCGACTTATCAGTAGGAGCCGGTTCAGTGCTAATTTACAAAGGCAGCCAACTCCGTCTAGCTGCACTACTGCAGTCGTATTGCAAAATATCGAAGAAATTCAAGTATGCTACCATTAATTATATCTAGGTTAAGATTTCATGTAAGCGCATTTAGTGTGCGGACATTAATATAATTTGGGCAGCAGGACGATATCACATACGTTGATAAATTAGAAATCGATATATATATATATATATATATATATTGCATTTCCGAAACTGGAATGCAGAATCCTAAAGTATTATATAACTTGATACACCATCCTTATATGCGCTTCGAACCTCTATACCACGAAATGTTCTCAAGCCGATTAATTTTGAATTATTATTTTCCTTAACTCGCAAGCTGTAGCTTATTTAACGAAAGAGATCCCTACAAACACCAAAACTTTGTGCGACATACGTAAAGTCATCCATTAAAATGAATGTGTAAGGCTTTGTGCCACATGTCGTCCTTCATCCCCTGAACAACTGTGGACTCAAATAAATCCTGGAGCAATTAGTTATAAATAGTGTGGTTGCATCCAGAATTATCGTTCGTTTTGGAACTCGTATGTCGGCTTGAACCATGCACTTATCCGCTGTAGATTTACATTCAAATTTTCCGGAAAAATAAATAGTAATAAACCTCAAATAAATGTAAGCGCACTCGAACAGCCGTCTTTGCGACAAAATTGTAATTCTAAAATCGATGTTAACTGGTCTTGATAGTGAAAATCTGAACTCACAACGGTCGAAGATAAGATTCGCTATGCACATTGTGGGAACTACTGTATGTGGTATTGTGGGCTCACGTAGAATTAGTCATTGGGTCTCTGAAAAGTCTGTAAAGATTATCTAAACTAAGCGAAGAATTCCTGCTTGATCAGATTATAATAATGCTCAGACACCAACCTAAACACATCCTGCAAATTGATCTTAAATCCGTTTTAATCAGAAAAGCTGAAGAGATGGACGAAGCGTTTGCATCAGGTAACAACTTTTTTGTTTCTAGTTATTCACGACAGAGGTCCAAAAATTAAAAGTTAGCGAAATAATAAATGATTGTGATAATATTCAGATAACAAATAAAAGGTGTCGTCTTGAACAATTTTAAGATCAAATAGCTGGAGCATATGCATCAATCTCGATTCCCGAAAGTATACCTGTACCAACAATGTGGGGTGTTAATACGGAGCAACCATCAGTGTTGGAAATATGGAATGAAATACTACCTCATAAGAATAGCAAAGCTGCAGATTCATATAATCTGCTTCTTATCTTATTTAAGGAGGTTTACGTTATAATTTGTGGGTCGTAGGCATTCTGCGGGTTCTCTACACAAGCAAATCCAGTTCCTGCACAACTTTACTACCGACAGTGGTCTTCGTCAAGGATATCCACTTCCCCCATTATGAACAGTGCTCTTCAACACATTTAGGATGCTGACGCTGAAGTTTTCCTCGGCGGTAGATTTATAGATCTTAACAATACAGTAGTATTATTCACCGACCGAGATTCGTTCCAGACCACTTTTAATAGATTAGCAGCCGTTGTTCCGTCTCGGTATGAAATTAGTATCCTCAAAATTTAGTATACTTCTGCGGGATCACCAATCACTCACTTCAACTTTAGGGCTTCAAGGTGAATATATGGACGTAGTTGACAGGCTTTCATGTCTTGATATTTGCTTAAATAACTCAGACAATATGGATGACAAAGTGAACATGAGAATCGTGAAAGCTACCATAACTTTCGCAAACTATTTCCATTTATGGAGAATCTTGATTACCTTGCCTACCATATAGGATATGTGTGCAATGCATTTGTACAGGCCTTTTTTAAGCCAGTGAAACTTAGCCATTTTTAGTTTGAGATCTTAGAAGCGTACAGGCATTTCATCTCATTGTTTGAGTAACAGCCCGTACTTATACAAATTTCACGGAAACTAGGCGCGTTATGTAGGCTTAACTATCCCATTACTGAAGAAGCAAATCCAAGATCATTTTAGATCAAACACAGGTGGAATGGGGGAAGAACGTTTCCGCAATAGCTGAATATATTCTTTATAAAACTCACACTCAAAATCAGGCTGATTTCCAGGTTTTCTTCAAATCAAATAACGAGGATGAGTTGCGCCCAGCGCAGGCTGTTTTATGCAACCTCCTTAATCTTCAGCAAAATAAACAGAACACGTTTGTACACGTTTTGATTATAAACTGGTAATTGTTTATGCACATGTGTGTGTACGCGTGTTTCCCAGTATGTTCGATTCCCACTTCCTGTCTGTCGTATAATGCGTGTTTAATCCAATCTTATATCATTGCTTTCAAACAAGTGTCTGTACAAAGTAAAAGATATTGCTGTCAAGTTGAGTTTTGGCGAAAAGGAAATGACATTTTTCTCTCTGTATTTTATATTCATGTTTTAAAATACATTAATACTTACCCGCATGATTTATTTATCAATTTAATGATCAAGACTACATAGCACAAACTGGCGGATGAACTGAAAGCAATCCTAAAATCAGTAGTAACAAAAATGTCAAATTGTTGCGATCGCGGTACTTTTGACTTTGTAAATAATGTAAAATCGTGCAATGTCAAGGATATCTATTTACAAGCAGCCCTGTTGACAATTCCATGGATTGTCTCTGTACGTTCATCGATAGAAACCACTCATTTCCCCCCATACCTGCAAATCATTTAAAAATTCTCCTAAATATGTGCATTAAAGATGTTTAATTCAAGTTCAATGGCCAATATTTCACGAAAGTCGATAGATTGGCACTGGGCAGCCCGTTAGAACGTCTACTAGTGAATGCCTACATTTTCTATTTGTAAACATCAAATCTAGAACCATATATTTAAAAAAATATTGCGGGGTGCCAGCTTCATATTCTGCAATGCCGCGTTTTGCGTACGTGGGTTGTAGCTTTGCACCAACAAAACCTAGAACCTTTTCTTCGAAAATATTTTCATGCACATATGAGATATGTTGATGAGACATTCATAATTATAAATGACTGTCGAAAAAATATGATATGCTTAAAGATTTTAATAACGTGGGTCATCACAGTAAATTCACTTTCGAGTACGAAACTCTTTAGTCTATCCCACTTTCTTTCTTTGAAATATTGCTATACAGACGGGAAGATTGCTGTCTATAAAGGAAACGATTTCGAAAGCAGAAATGGACGGGATAATATGTCCATTTCCACAGAGCTTTTCGCAATTTATCGGACAGAATAAAGAAAGTCTTTTCTGATCGGTTCCAATGTCAAGTAATGATGGTGCTCAAATCAACTTTAGTAGAAACGGATACCCCGAAAATTTCGTTGATGCAAACATGAAACTTAAGCAACCAAAAAAAGCAACAAAGCCGAGCCCAACCAAAAGACGATATATGTCAGTATATCCTTTGAAGTGGACGCAGCATCCGAAATATTTACTCTAAAAATGAAAAAAAGTAAAGATTTCTCGGATGCCTAATACACAATTTATGTTTTTTTATACAACAAAGCACCTGCTTAACATAAATGTAAAAAATAAGCTATCTGCAATCTAGCAGTCCAACATTGTTTATTTATAAAAACATGTCATAACTGCTCAGAGCGCTGTATAGGCTTTTCTAGCCGATTACTAAAAAACGAATTGAAAAGCATTTTAGACTAAACACAGCCGGCATTAGGGAGAACATTTCCGAAATAGCTGAACACATTGTCTATAAAAATCACACTTTAAATCAGGCGGATTTCCAAATGTTCTTTAAAGAAAAAATCAAAAAATCGTTACACGGAACACCCCTAATCCTCAGCTAAATAAGAAAAAAGATTCGTACAGGATTTGAATGTAAATCTGGTCAAATGTTTGTTTGTGCGAGGGGGTCCTATACTACCAAGATAAATTATAGTTGATTAGCTGCTTCTGGCATGTCAAAATCCTTCCTCCTTGTTCCTTAAGGCCCACAAAAGTAATAAAGTTTTGTGTTGTTTCATTGTAGAGCCTAATGCAGACAGAGGTGTTTCTGTAGAGAGTTTGTATAATATTTACTAATTTAGTGAGTATGCCAATTTTCGATAAACTATGGAACAGATCATTGCAGTCCACCAGGTAATATTTTCTCTTGAGGTTTAAAAAGACGGTTATTCGTGGACAGCGATATACATGTGTCCAAGAAAAGTAGTCATTTAAATGTTCAGCCCACCTATCAAGATGAAACATTTGATCGGTTATTAGATGCTTGTTACAGTCGATTCTTGTTTCGCTGACGTTTGATTTACCCAGACCTATTTTGCTAACAAGTTGGAGAAAGCATAAGCTGTTACCTGATGCGAAACTGAATCAATGTCGATTTTGCGTCTTATAGCTCTACGAGTATTATTATAAACTGAGCAAAAAGGAATTTGACTTTTCAGATGCCCATGAATGATTCTACGTGAGCTTCCAGTACCACATGCAATAGTACCTGCAATATGCATAGAGAATCTTATCTTCGTCCACAATAAGTTCGAATTTTTGTCATCGAGACCAGATAACAATTTTTTGAAAAACTTCATATTTTTGTTGGATAGACAATTGCTTGAGTTTGCTTACATCTATTTGAGGCTTATTTTAGTTTTGCTTTCCTGAAAATGCGATTGCAAATCCGGAGTCGTTTGCATTGTACTGGCTGACGTCTATTTATTGCAACGACCTTTAGATAGGGAAACATTATAATAAACTTAGTTTTAATTTAAACTTAAATGCACTTTAAACGAACATTGGTTGCGCGGGTCGTGATGACAATTATTATATTCAAGGTTGCGGTCTTGATTTAAACACCTGACTCATTAATTACTTACATATGCCAGTATAAACTAAGAATTGTATACTGTAGAAAAGGCAATTCATCCAGTAGAACGGTTTCGTCCTTATTGGGAACTCATCATTTATTGGCTAGAGTTTGCCGCGGACAGGACTCTAACTAGCCAGTACATGATGAGTTCCCAATAAGGACGAAACCGTTCTACTGGATGAATTGCCTTTTCTACAGTATACAATTCTTAGTTTATACTGGCATATGTAAGTAATTAAATGCACTTTGTTGGCATGCCACATTTTTCACAGAAAAAAAATGTTTATTCATGGATGTATGTGCAACATCAATCTTATCCTGCAGCAACCTGGCTGGTAGAGCTCCAACAAGCGCGATTTCAATCTTCTATTCTATCTGCCTAAATAATACAATTTCAATTTTAAACAACATTGGATGCAGATTACAGGTGAATTTTGGTGGTGGATATATTCAAACTAAAGTCAGCTGCAATATATGTGAATTCCAATGCGGAATGCAATCTAACTTTTATTTGCTTCATTGTCTTTACACATATACCAGTTTCTTATGAATATTACAAACGTTCACAACTAGTTTTATTATATTTTAAGTTTATAATTATCTATAAAATGTTGTGAATAATGGTTGATGATAAGTTTTACGTCCACCAATCAACTCTGTCTGCAAATACACAGGTGAATAAATAAAAAATTTCCTATTACAAAATATCTTGACGAAGCCCTTTGCCATTTCAATGGTCAGTAGTTGGTGAAATGTAAAGATTTCGTTTCAGTGTTTTATCATGTTTTTTTCATTTCCTTTAAAGAGGCATTAGTAAATAATGAAGATCCGCAAAATCTCATATCTATAGATTTTAGCTGTTCCATTTGTTTTCCTTTGCAACAAATTTAAATTCATTTTTCAATATTTGCACAGATAGGTGATTTATTACTGGCTTCAGTACGTGGGATATCGTATTTATTCAGATAGAGTAGAAAATTGAACTCCCGCTTGTCGGAGCACATACCAATTTGGTGTGTGCAAAATAAGGTTAGTATTGCACGTTTGTCTGTAATTTAACATATTTTGTCCTGTGAAAATTACTACATCCCAAGAAAACGTTTTTTAACATTATTTAAGGCTTGCTGTGTGAGCATGTTTCTGTAGTTGGAGATCCCTATAATAAACACAAGCTGTATAGGACTGTGCAATCAAAAGCGATTTGTTCGTGCAAATGCAGTGCCATGACACTTATCAAACACCATGTCAAACAAGGTTTAGTTAGTTAGTGCGCATCAATGCAAGTCCTTCAAGAAACATTTAACATGGAACTATAACAGAAATGCCGTTAAATGGTATAATAAATATTCGCTAATGAAACAACAAATCGTGAGGCAAGTGTCAAATATTTCCTTTTTAAGTATTTGTTTAAAACATGATGTTATTCCTAAATGTTTTCGTTTTAAACTAAATTTTAAGCTAAATGCTTATGGCATGTCTCTTAAGCATGACCTTTGTATAAATATTATAAAAACTTTGATTCGTGATTTAGTTAAACGTAAGATTATACTTATTCAGAAAAAAACTAAACTAAGATCGATGTTAACTTCTCTTTTGCACGCAGATGATTTTAAATGCATTGAGGATTTCAGTGATAAAGCCCGTAATAGAGAAATAAAAAAGTAAGAATTA
>JAQBSW010007858.1:0-37896 GCA_029291075.1 Eudiplozoon nipponicum
TTCAAGCTCGCAAACTTGATTTAAAGAATTGTTACCACCACCCGCGCAATCAATTATTTTTTAATTGTATTGTCTATATATATGTGTGTGGCGAAAGCTACAAACAGCTAATGTTCGTGACTGCATAGAAATTGTGCAGCCGGCATTTCCAGGTACGTACAATATATGCAAGACTACTAGAGGTGAGAGCTGCATATCTAATTCTGCTTTTCATATATATGCAATGCGGTTTGATCCTCGCTAGTCAGTTTGCCGTCGTACTCTGATGATGATAATGGAAGGTCGAAATGCGTCAGTGCGTTGCCATTGATGGGAGTTTTTTATGTTGTTCGACGACTGATTAAATACAATGGAATCGGTGTTTACCTCTAAATTTTGTGGTTAATTCTCATCGATAAGTGTATATCGCCCAGCATCCAACACAGTCTGCAAGGTGTTGGGTGGATAAATACACAATCTTCTATTTACGAAATCTCTTAACTGAGTCTTCTTTATTTAAATTTACAAAAGATGTTGAAGTGTCAATATTGCTCTGTTTATGTTTTTTATGGAAAATGAACTGCACAAGGAGCAACACATCAATGAAATTTTGAGTATCACTTGTTTTTTTCCATTACAAATCGAACATTCAGTTGGCATTAATTGAATTTATGTATCAGTTTTTCAGCATTCGCATGACTATCAATGTCAACAATTATAAACATCAATCGATCCAACTCGCACGTGATGAGTGCCAAAGCCTAGTTGATTATCAGTATGGTTAACCATTAAAAATGAATTGAATATCTGAAGAACATAAACAAAATAACCTTTCAAATTGCGCTTCAATCAGTTCATTTGGAAAATTTGACCCAAAATCTAACTAACCAATGCAAAGATTTATAACGCTAAATTTTTATACACATTTAATAATCTCCATTGAATCTTAAAGCTGTACTAATATAAATAATTTCGAACCGGCTTCATCGGATTGGCTTATCAATTGGCTAACAAATGGGTTGGCTTCTTAAAGGAATATTGTATTTATTCGTCTTCGCTAAACCGTAAAATATTGCTATTTGTGTTTCAACTGACTTCAGTTGTCTGTAATTAGCATATATTATAAGGTTGGTAAAATCAATTGAAATGACCTTCTCAGCTTTTTCCGATGTCTCACCTTTAGTGTTAATTTTAGTCTTCAATCCAGAAATTAAGCCATTTACACAAAAAACATGCTCATTGCGATACATGATGACAAAGTCAGACCCTTTGCCCATAAGGCTTGTCTGTGTGCTATACTGAAAATAATTTCATTGACATTTTCCGCAAATTTCGACGACCTTTACATTAAACAATAATTAGTTGACATGATTATTTGCTTTTAAATCAGATAACTGATATTGGATTATTCAAATTCTGCAAAACATCTAACTTTTCAGAGAAGTCACTTCCTTCTTAAATAAATTCCACAGAAAATGGTATAAAACTTAATTGAAAACTTCTTCAGCTCGATCGGTTTATTATAATGAAAATAATTCAGCTACTTGACTTAATTTAGGAACCACGCTACAAAAGTTTGAGAACGTGATTTTCGCAAACTGAATAAGTTCATTCAACACTTCAGATTGATTGTCTAAATATGCTCATAAATGATATATTTTCGCGTGACACTTTTCTTCACCGAAAATTCACAAGCTATGAAGGTTTACTTATGCGCAAAATAACGCGGACTTCGTTGAATTTTTCAACGTTGTCTGTACAAACGCCTGACACCAGTTCCCTCTTTAACTGGTGTTGCACTCACGTTTATAACCAAACGGGATTTTTCTCGTAAAAAATGTGACATACAAAAAAAAACGCTCTTCAATTTTAATCATTACTGGGTGTGTGAGCATATTTTCTAGTTTGGCAATTATTGCAATAAATCGCCATGGTCAATAATTCTGCTAGAAAATAAAATTTTATCATGAACTGCCATTTTCTTGAAGTTTACTATGTACCATCCAGAACTTTGCTTAGTTATGCTTCTTCAAATTAAACGCCGTAGACATATATATATATATATATATATATATATATATATATATATATATATATATATATAATTTAATACGATTTTTATGCAGATCAATTTTGACAATTAAAAAATTAAGGTAACACGTTCTATTTTACTGTACAATTATGAGCATCTGTCTAAATTTATATCGGGTAATACGTATGCTTGCTTATTTTAAAATTAATTATTCAGCAAGCATTGTCGTTGAATGTGATGCAGCTTTGTTAAAATATTTCCTAATTAATTTCTCTCGTTTTTCGGTAATTTAATGCGTGAATCCACAACTCGTCTTTGAATGAATGCCTAAATCTGATATATGCTTTTTGGCAAAAAATGCGTATAAGAGGAAATATTTTGAACGTATTTCTAAAAGTAACTTGCAATATTTCATTATAGACGGTTTAAATAGAGAAATTTTAAAAGACAAGTTTTCAACTTAATTCATACTTAAAATGTTTATTAAAACGAAAAACTTGGGATTCGTCTTAGCGAGGCTTAACATAGGAGTTAAAATAGCTGATACAGAAAGATTATAAAATACAACTTAGTTTCCCAATGATAAGGCAAAATCAATATTGAAAATTCAGTTATATTTTTTTATAAAAACGTTAATTATCTCTTCTCCTTTGAAAAACAAATCAACAAGGCCCTACTTAGTGTTTAACATAGCCTATTAATTGATAACAAATTCATTATTTGTGAACCATTTCTGCTAAAAACGGGTAAAAATCAATCTAACAAAGTTTTTATGCATTTAGCAAAACTTTCTTTTCTTTAAAAATTCGAACCTATGAATAAATATCATGTCAAAATATTTTCTCATATTAAGCAACAACAGTTTCAATCTGGGAATATTTTTATACGTACCCAATTGTTGATGAAGTTGATGATGATGTAACGAGACATCCAACACTACCATACCAGCTGTTTAGCCCGCTGTTACGCTCTAGACTGTTGTTTGTTATCACTTGTTGCTGGTAGAACTTCTCAACCCAGCCACGTCTTCGCAACGCCTCGCGTACATGACGATATGGTCCAAGGATAGCAAAGATTTTGTGGTTCTAGTGTTAACATTTAAGTAAAAATCAACTTGTGATATAAGATTGCGGTGGATTTTCTGTGGCGTAAATTTAAACAATTTAATTAATAAATTATTTGTAAATGGCTAATTGAATCCTTTGCTTATTGCTAATAACAGTTTCATTAGAAATTATTTGTGCATAAAATGGTATATGCATAGACTTCACAAACGCTTAATAGTGGTTCGCTAATTTCGTTCTGCATTATTCGTAATCCTATGAGTCTTTTAAATGCCAACATTCATTATCTGTAATTAGTCAAGCAACTAAATAGGTCTATTTTGCAAATTGAATAATCTATACGATGAAAATGGGCTGAGGGTGTTTCACATTTATCAAGATTTAATACATTGGTAGCAAGTTTAAAAAAGTATGTTCACAATTAAGCTGGCGGTATTTTTTTCAAAAAAATATGTCTCCCATTGTCCGTTAGATTTAAAATAAAATCTAGTGGCTCATTCGAATTTTGATATCCTTTGTATGTCCACGTTGTTAATTGGATTCGTTTGAACTGCAATAAGTTTCATTGAGTGCGAATTTTGACCTAAATAAAAGGCTTAAATTTTACACGTTGAAAATTAAAATATATTAATTTTATTTCATACTTCTTGATCTTTTGAAACATAAATGATTGCAAGGTTAGTATACCAAATATAAAACTGACCTTTCATTTAGTTATATGCAATAATGAGTAGACAATATACAAAACGTTTGCTATTAAATGAAGTTTCTCATAATAAAATATGTTTTAGAGTTATTTTCAAATATAATTCGCTTAAAATAGAAAAAAATATCAGATAGATAGTTAAATTTAGTAAAAAAGTTAAATGAATTAGGTGAGACAACGTTTTGTTTAGTAAATTTATAGCTCATTTTCTGATTTGTATGTAAAATAATCAAACTTTTAGCGTCATTGAAATCGAAAATAGTAGAAACGCGTTTTTGTATTCCGCATTTAATCCGTTAAATAAATATTAAAAATGGCTAATCTTTTGATCAGCGAACATCTAACAATAATCATTAACCAAATAATTTTTGCAAAATTATAAATAATTAAAAAGACAATTTTTTGTCTAAAGAACAAGAATGAAAACTCTTTATTTATGAAAAATGTGCGTTTGCTTTTGGGCTGATATTTAAGTTACATTACACTGATATAGTGTCAACGTTTTTTCTTTTAAATTTCCGTTCAAAATGAAATTTAATCAAACAACTGTTCAACATACTATCATGTACTTGTTTCTCTGATTAATGGCATTATTCTATAGAAAAGCATTTTAGATGACACCCGAATCCATAGTGATTTGTACAAAATGACTACAGTGATCCCTTGTTTATCGCGGTAGATAGGTTCCAAGACCGGCCGAGATAGCTGAAAGTCCGCGAAGTAGGAACACCATATCTTCAGTACTTACTCAACATGTATTCGTACTTTTAAAACCCTCTCTTTACGTACTGTTAACAAACTACCCTTTTAAAAAACACGTATGTACAGTACCCTAATCTAAAACAAGCAAAAATATTTAAGTTTTCGAATTTTAAAATAAAAAACTTCGGAGCGGAGTCGTCCTCAGTAACCATTAGAATCAATCGCAGACCGTCTTACGTCGCACTTCGTCAACGAGCTGCTGCGCTTTTCATTTTGCCAACAACAGGGTAGTAAGTACGCGAGTACAGAACTGTTGCACGAATGGTTTTTTTTCGCATGTTAGTTAAAAATTCAAATACAAGGTACATACAAGTATGTAATAGGTTTTGCGAACCTAGTAACAAATTAGTTCAGTTGTGACCAGAAGGATAAACCAAAGGCAGCATGAACGGAAAGTATAATCTCATTCACATTCGTTTCCTGCTTACTGGCGACTCATCAGTAGGAGCCGGTATTACGCCCTTTAACCACTATATATTAGGTAGAAGAATGTGGAACAATAGGACGGTACAATCTCCCAGACGAATGTGTAAACGTGTAATAGTGAAGCTAACATTATCTAAAGTCAACGACAATGCGACTTTAATGCTAACTCACAATATATAATATATATACCGAGTCTGTAATGGATACTAACACTATGGCTATTGTGTTAGTAACTGATACCTTTTTTGAAATCGATGAGTACCGGATACTAACACTATGGTTTCCGAGTCGGTACATGATACCAACCTGATGGATATAAATTTATGCCAAAGTTCACCCTAATTGAGAATTACAACAATTTCCGAACACCTGTTACTCCAGTTAAACCATACATTCTGGCCTTCATAGATAACAGTTATCAGATTTCGCGGTAAGCATGACATCATTCAATTCAATATATTACAGTTAAATACTGTTTGTTGCGAAGAACTAATATATATGCAAGTATGTATTAGGTTTTGCGAACCCAGTAACAAATTAGTTCAGTTGTGACCAGAAGGATAGACCAAAGGCAGCATGAACGGAAAGTATAATCTCAAGCACATTCGTTTCGTGCTTACTAGGTTCGCAAAACCTAATACATACTTGCATATATGTTAGCTTTTCGCAACAAACAGTATTTAACTGTAATATATTGAATTTCAAAGAAGGTATCAGTTACTAACACAATAGCCATCGTGTTAGTATCCTTTACAGACTCGGTATATATATTATATAGTGTGAGTTAGCATTGAAGTCGTATTGTCGTTGACTTTAGATTATGTTAGCTTCCCTATTACAGATTTACACATTCGTCTAGGAGATTGTACCGTCCTATTATTCCACATTCTTCTACCAAATATATAGTGGTTAAAGGGCGTAATACCGGCTCCTACTGATGAGTCGCCAGTAAGCACGAAACGAATGTTCATGAGATTATACTTTCCGTTCATGCTGCCTTTTGTTTATCCTTCTGGTCACAACTGAACTAATTTGTTACTAGGTTCGCAAAACCTAATACATACTTGCATATATATTAGCTCTTCGCAACAAACAGTATTTAACTGTAAGGTATGTACATGTTTTATACTATTTTATGCTTGCGTTGTTGTTCGTAAACTAAGAAGTTCTATTTATTATTATTTTTTAATAGAATTTAAAAGATAATATTTTGTGGAATAACACAAATTATTTTGGGTCTTCATCTATCTAGACTACTTTCGACATTACTGGGTAATCTGCGATATATTTTCTTATTTATTCATATAATGTAATGAAAAAAGTCCGGATGTCGGGAATCAGCGACAATCGATCCGTGAAGAAGAGAGGGTTCACTGTATGAAGGTTGCTGCTGAATCTTCGAAACAGATGTATTTATTTTAATTACAGTCGACAGTTTTATCTATCGGCATCGTATAATGTACCAACGGAAATGTTGTACATGAATCAATAAGCAGATTTAGGACATGCATCATTTCCATTGAAATATATACAATCTGAAAATTAAATAATTTTTTAAAATTTTATTAGCTTTTTGTAAGAGAGGTATAATTAAACCCAAGCAACCCAATATTATTTACCAATTCAAATGCTATTTATAATCAAAATAATTACGGATGGAACAATATCCTCATAATTTTCCAAAAATATATTTTTATTGCATTTTTGCTTGTTATTCTCTATTCATTGGTATCAGTCAATTATTCTTGTGCTGTTGTTGCGTATCTCTGCATGAATGCAAGTTCGCGAATAATATTTGTTTGTAATTTATAAAATAAGATAATTTTTTTAAATATAAATTTTATTCAATCAAAGTTGCTTTTAGCGACTGCTTACACATTTAATAAGAAAGTGTTGCATTTCATTAAACTTGTTAGCTTTTATAAATAAACAAACAAAGAGCGTAATACAGACCCTCGTATTAATAATTTATGGGGAGATAGTTTTAATGTCAATGGAAATATGCTTCATAAGATTTTATTAATTTGCTTGACATGAAGTATTAATTATTCCCCATTTTTATTTATTTTAATATAAGTAATGCTCTTTGTACTTAATGATCACATTTCAGTTTATCGTGGTCAAATAGACAAAAGAATTTTTTAATATTAACAAATTTCTTTGCTTATAATGTTTACGGGTTTGCAATTAGTTAAAAAATTTGAATCTGTCCTCTCGAATTAGCATCTAAAATTATTTAAACCAGTCGATCAAGTGGTTTCTGCTTAATAAGGATTTGGCTTGTGAGAGAACTTAGGCAATTATGTGTCTCTCGAAAGGAGTAATTCGCGTTATGCAAATAAGTAAAGCTTGGCATCTTCTAATTATTCAATACATGCATTGTAGCGTAGAAAGGCTTTCGTGTTTATATGATTTTCTAATTAATTTTTTTTTAATTTTATTCGGTTTTTGCTGTTTTTCTTGGTTAAATTGTAGGATGTTTAGATTATGAAATCAGCCGTATTTCTAATTATGTAATCTCTCGCACTGATAATATTAATTCTGAATGCGATTTTACAGCTGCATATAATTCAGAAATTTTGGTATAAAAGATAATGTTGATGATCAAATAAGTGGAGGGATTTCCCCTATTATAAAATATTATTTCTGTTGACGGTGGCCTATGTCCAATCTAATCCATTATCATTTTAGTTGGGAGCATATTTCTTTAAACGAAGAAATGTTTATGCTCATTATAACTTTCCTTATTTTTAGTTATGCAAAAGGAATAAATTGTCCACATCTGTCATGCGTCTTTATTTAAAATGTGCTACGAAATTATGGACTTGGATAATGGCGCAAGAAAGTTAAAAATAAATTTGTAGAATAATCGTTGATGGATGATGCTTAATTTTTTCTATCATATATATTTATATATGCTTTTATATTATGACAATCATTTACACAAAATAAATAAAGTATGCAAAGTTTTCTACTAAGCTCGATATCTAATTATTGGACAAAAATATATTTATTCAAAGGATGAACAGTTTTATTGAATTTTCGAGATAAACTTATCAAAGAACAAAAAGAATGTTCGCCTCTTCATAAATTAATTTTCATCCATAAATTAGGGAAACTAAGATACTAATTCTTTCCTTAATCTGAAATAAGCACGTATAATGTTGAAAATAGGAAAAATATTTTTGTTACTAATAAAAAATGAGGGAAAACATCGTTGTTCGTCCAGCTAGTTAGTACCTTTGGATAAATGTCAAGTAACTTGTATTGAAATCAAATATGAAATATAATAACAAATTTTTTCTAATCATATTATTACTAATAAATCTATACACTTGCCTATTTTGCTTAAGGTCATTTGTTTCTTTGGTCCGCGTTCAAAAATATACGTATAATTTTAGCTTGTTTGAAGATATATCAGAATATGTATAAGGAAAATGTAATAATTTAAAGATAGCATTATAGGGAGTTTAAATAGAATATAAATATATTATTCTAAGCATATGACATTTTTCTTAACCATGTAGTTGTATATTGTTGTTAGTAAAACCTTAGGAAAAGAGTGGCTTTTAGTTCTTAATTAGAAATTTTACTTTACTGATCGAAATATTGACAGACTAATAGATTGGGTTTGACAAAAAATAATTACGCATAAAATACGCCCGAAAAATTGTATAATATCGAGTTTCGCAATCAAAAAGTTCAATTTATTAATGTTGCTCCTGATGCTACAAAATAATTAATCCATATATTTTGCTAAAATATTTTCTATCGACGGGCCTCCAAATGCATAATCTATTAAATAAAAACACGGTTGATTTGAAGCTTTTTTCAGGGCAAACAGTGACTAGACTTCGCCGATTACAATTTCTTCAAATTAATTTTCAATTTCAACAAAATAAATCGGAAAATGGAATCTAGACGTGAACAAGCGTTCAAAAGTTTTTGTGAAACAACTGAGTTCAGTCAGAACTATGACGGAGTGTGACAATCCAGGTTTGTGCAATTTATTTTTGAATTGTTAATTTATACAAATTTATTCAGATTGTTCGCGGAAAAAATATTTTACGGTAGAACACCGGATAAGATTTGCTCTTATATAAAGATTATTATTTGTTTGTTGAATACTTTTTAATATTTTTCGTCGAAAAAATCTGTAGGACAGGCCACAGGTTGCTTACGCACAAAATCACCGAATGATCTACTTCAAATAAGAGTTTCGTTATTTACACATTTCTATAGTCAAATTAATCGTTAGGGCTTTAAAAATGATTTCGTTTAACAAACGTTTTCAGGTTCTGTCGCGCTTTTTGACCAACAAGTTAAAGTTTTATTTTGTAAGCTTTTCAAATTTAAATTCATTTGTAATTTGAATTGACGAATAAATACATGATAGAGCAAAAATAAACAACACAGTTATGAAAGGCCATTTTCTTTTCGCCAGTACTCCACTCGGCTGCAGTATCTGTAACTCTTTACGGTCAATTTTTTTTTAAATGAGGACCGCATATGATTAAATCCATAAAGTACACAAAAACTAAAACGAAGCGAGAAACGCACAGGCGGATTACATGCAGATACGTGAGCAGGCACACATACACAAATGTGCATTTGTGTGCGATCCACACCACGTGGGTTAGCTTCCGCATCCTGTTCGTTATAATCCAGCTTGATTCGTTGTTTTGAATTATAGAATAGGGAGTTTAACTATTTCACATGAAGAATATTAATGATTTTTCAATCTTGATAGCCATACCAAGTATTGAAGGTCGATATTGTTTAAATCAAGAGTTGTGCACCTGAAACAAAAATAGTATTTAACGAAAAAATATTCAGCTTCAGGCTTACTGGTGACTCATTAGTAGGAGCCGGTATTACGCCCTTTACCGTTCTATTTTACCACATATTTCACCCAAATATATAGTGGATAAATGGCGTAATAGCGGCTCCTACTGATGAGTCGCCAGTAAGCACGAAACTAATGTGCGTGAGATTATACTTTTCGTTCATGCTGTATTTGGTTTATCCTTCTGGTCATAATTGAAATAATTTGCTACTAGGTGCGCAACACGTAATACATAATTTGATTTAAATAATTGTTATCACCACCCGCGCAACCAATATTCTCTTGATTATTTCAGATTCAACCGGAAAGACACACACAAAACACAGGAGTAAAAATTATAACCGAGTCATTTTAAGGTATCTGCAATTTAAGTTGAAAAAAATCGTGTATTCAACTTAAATATAAATGATAGTACAGGCAGACGCAACATAGTTAAAAATTATCATTGTCCTTTCGCCACAACTCAACTCGACAAGAATATCTGTTGCTTTATAGAGTCAATTTCGAAAAACTTCGTTTATGCTGTGTTTGATTTATCCTTCTGATCATAATTGAATAAATTTGTTACTAGGTGCTCGACACCTAATGCATACGTGCATATATAATAGTTCTCTGCAACAAACAGTATCCAAACTGTTTTATATTTAATTCAAAGTTGTTATATTGATATGAGCACCTGACTCATTATGTAAATAATTCTGTCAGTTTAAATTAAGTGTTATATAGTGTTGAAAAGGAAATTCATCCAGAAGACCAGTTAAGTTCTTATTGAGAAATAATTACTTCAAGTCCAGAACTTTTCGCGGACGGAGCTCGATTCCGGACACGTCTGCTTTCGAATTTGTTGCCCTAAACACTGAGTTACCCTGCGACACGCTACACAGAGTTTTAAATTACATAATAACTAATGTTTATTGGTTAGACTTTCCTTTAGGTTGAACCTATATGGCATCGCTGAAGGCCTAAAGTTCCAATTAGAACAGACAGCACGCAACCTAATGAAGTGATATGGTATTGAACATCTATATAATTAAACAAACATTGGTTGCGCAATCGTTGATAATAATTATTTAAGTCAAGTTTGTGATTTTTATCTAAACACCAATCCTCCTATTTGCATATATTAGTAGGTGTATACTAATTCTGAACAGTACGTAATGAGTTTCCTAAAAAGTCGAACCAGTTCTACTGATTGAATTGATCTTTCTAAACTACGAAATGCTTAGTTTATACCGGTAAATGTATGTTCATAACTGGACTGGTGTTTACATAAAGATCGCATGCTTCATTTGAATCTGAAATACGTCGTGGCGAATACATGGTCTCTACTGCTGATTGATGCAAGTGGTTACCTTTTTGGAAATTTATTACAACGGTATAATAGACTATTAACCTGATTTTTGGATTGCGTACCGAATTCTTTGAATCCACTGTCATCAAGATTTCCCTATATATTTCGATATCCAGGTAAGGGTAACTTTTACAATGGAACGCACATCACCCACTAAGTTAACATACGGATTGTCAACTTAGTGGGCGATGTGCTTGCCATTGAAAAAGATCTCCGTACCCGGAGATCGAAATATATGGGGAAATCATGATGACAGTGGATTCAAACAATTCTGTACGCAATCCGAAAATCAGGTAAATAATTTATTCCCTGTCGCGCAACATGTTTCTTTTAAAGCTTATTTAGGAATAATAGACAGTTTGTTAATGATGTTTATTTGTTTTCAATCGTTATTATTTTTGGTTTGAGATAGAAAATTAAATTACAGTGGTTGAGCTACAATTACTATATTTTGTTAGCAACGATATTAAAAACGACTTGTGCAAACGTTGAATTTGGCATCACGGGAATATTTACAAATTTCGCCATGTAAGAAAACTAAATTAATAGCATTCGTTACAGACCTTAGGAACAAACTATTAAGGCGTGCAAAAATTTTTTACTGTTTTTTTAATACAACTGATTCGTTAGTCTCGCAAAAGCTAATTGATATTTCACAAGAGAGGCATGCGTCGCGTATCTGTGTTTGTCTTTAACTGTTGCGTGTAACTTATATTAAATTACAGTGGATGAAGTTCAATTTATACATTACGTATGCTACTGGGATGAATCGTGTGTTAATCACAGCACAGACCAGGCAATAATGCAATAAGAAGATTCTCCAAACCAAATTTGTATCCTTTTAAAATCAATAGTTTTAGAGTGAATGGAAAGAGCGAATGTATATAACTAAGCAATTATTTCTATCGAGTTATGCAAGAAAAACTATTTATATTAGTTTTTTTACTTTAAACAAACACGAATCCGATAATTATGGAGTTATGTGACTAAACAATACAACTGCCGTTTACACGTATTAACGTGTCCCGACCGTATTTTGGTCCTCTTATTGCACTTTGATAAATTAATATATTAGGATTAAATCACATTGAAATTATCATGGTTTAACTTTGAAGAGACGCGCGTTTAACTTAGTGACAATGCATTATACCTGTTTTGACAATCAGACTAACAAAATTTATGCTTCCCATTCATCAAATTTGTTGCAGCCCTCACTTAATTCGACCTTTTAATCCACTTTAGTGTCATTGCTTGTGATTTAATGGTAACCAATAAAGGACAAATCTTAACAGATTTTGTAACTCACATAAGGTTTGCAATTGTATGTTAGGTGTTGCGCAGCTAGTAACAAATTAGTTCAAATAGGACCAGAAGGATTGGCCAAACTCAGCTTGAACGGAGGGTATAATTTCGCGTGCACATTCGTTTTGGGCTTACTGGCGACTCATCAGTAGGAGCCGCTATTACGCCCTATGCCCACTATATATTTGGGTAAGGAATGTAGGACAATCTCCTACAGTTAGATGCTGTTTTTACGACAAACATATATATATATATATATATATATATATATATATTTGCAATTGTTCATTAGGTGGTATAAATCTTGCAATTTTGCGCAAATGGTATAGGAGCTGCATTTTAATAAATAACTGAAATTTGAGTGAGTTTTTCAAAAAATGCACAGCTTACACGAATTGCCGCTTCAGAAACTTGACTGGCTTCGGCAAGTTGCTCAATCGTCAAATTGTGTTGCACTCCTGATGCCGCCTTGTATCTAGCCAATTTGCACAACAGATTCTTATTTTCACCTCCACTTTGACCAACCGAAGTAACTGGAACACCGGCAGAACTGCTTTGATTACCGGCACTGGTCAGATTGGCAACAGATCCACTACGTTGTGCTAGCATAACGTCATTTGTGCCCGGAAAGCCATTTAATCTGGCGAAAGAGCGCTGCTGCATAAAGGTTGTAGCCGTGTGTTCTCGAACAGATGAACTGCGACCAGGGGCCTTATTCATTCCCCCCTCAGCCGTTTGCATGTTTTCCATTGTTATATCTAAACAAAGTAAATCACGGCAACTGTCCAAGTTCTTATCCTGAGCTGGTTTATCGGACACAGCTCCATCTTGACTGGTAATCGTAGTCGGTGGAGGCAATTGATTACCTGTCGGACATTCGGAATTTATATTTAACTGTGTAGATTCAGATGGAAATACACTAACTGCATCTGAAGCCGGACTTAATCGCCGTATGCTTCCATTGTTCGCAAGAAGTTGCTCCCTACGGCTTAGTTCTGTACAACTTACCTTACCGAAGGCTTCTAAACGATCGTGTGTTGATTTAGCTAAAAGATTAAAGGACATTTACTGAAATTTATTTATGATGCAAATAATTATGCCTAATTATTTGGATAAATATTCGTAAGATAAAGGTGAACCCCATTAATTACTTAATAATTTTACCAACTTTCTCAAATAACAGTTTAGGCTTATCGTAAATATTCGCAATATCCCTCTTTAAAACATGCTCAAATCCAACCGATTTTATGAAATATTTTGATAAATATGTTCGCCTTGTGTGAAACACAGACTTCTTCAGTGTCTTTAATTTTGTTCTTTTTATTTTAAATACCATTAAACAATCATTGATGGAATACTCTTGGTAGTATTCAGCTTCTTCTATAATTATAAAATTCTTAACAGATAATATTAAACAGGAAAATTGAAGCAAGTTTAGCCTACTTTTTAATTATTTATTTATGCATGTCGAGATGCCAAGTAACGCGTTGGCAGAATCGGGTCCTTCGTACATAGCACATTATACCATTGTTTCAGCAATTCCAATACTTAATCAAAGGTTTGCTTAATAGAACCTTACTTATTGCAGATATTATTCGTAATACTATTTCTGCTAGAGAGAAGCTGTTTATTAAAAATACACATACGCCGATGAAAATATACTTCTTGTTTGGGCTAAAGTTTTAGTGTTAATACATGTCACGCAATGTCGTCAATGTAACAGTTCAGTTGCGTTATTTCTTTGCAAATTTTATCAAACCGAAACAAATTTTGACATTATAGAGACAACATGAAAAGCGCATATGAAACTGAAAAATTATTGAATTAAGTATGGGACCGCATTTTGAAGAAACAATTTATTTCGAATTTTATGCGAAATTTTATTAAATTAGCATTTAAATTGTGTATTAGATGTTGCGCACCTAGTAAAAAAATAGTTCAAATGGGACCAGAAAGATAAACCAAATTCAGCATGAACGTAAAGTATAGCCTCATGCACATTTTTTTCGTGCTTACTGGCGGCTCATCAGTAGGAACCGGTATTACGCCCTTTACCCACTATATATTTAGTTGAGGAATGTGGGAAAATAAGGCGGTACAATCTCCTATACGAATATGTAAAACTGAGTAGTGAAGCTAACTTCATATAAAATCTTCGGTAATGTGACTTCAAAGCTAACTAACTATACACAATATATAAACCGAATCTGTATGGGGTAGCAACACTATGGATTTTGTTTCAGTACCCGATACCAACACTATGATTGCCAAAAAGTTACATGGTATCAACTCAATTGTTGCCGAGTCGTTACATGGTATCAACACAGTTGATTTGATATATGCCAAAGTTCACCAAAATTGAGAATTACGACTACTTCTGCACACCTGTTGCTCCAGCAAATCGATACACTCTGACCTTGATTGATGTCAGTTATCACGTTTCTCGGTAATAGTGACATTATAAAATTAAACGTGTGACAGCTCGAAGTACGGAAAAGTATAATTTCGTGCGCATTCGTTCGTGCTTACTGGCGACTCATTAGTAGGAGCCGGTATTACGCTCTTTGTTCACCTTATATTTGGGTGAGTGATGTGAGATAATCAGGTGGTACAATCACCTATTCGAATGAGTGAAACTACAGAAATGAAGCCAACGGCATATAAGTTCTTCGAAAATGCATATTGAAAGCCAACTCACTATATATAATAAATATAACATGTCTGGGAAGAGTACCAATACTGTGGCTATTGTGTCAGTACCCGATACCAACATTATGGTAACGAAAAGGTATATTTGATACAAACACAATTGACTTTTAGATATGCTAAATTTCAACAAAATTGAGAAATAGAACTACACCAAAACAATTGTTGCTCAAGAAAATACATACCCTAGTTGAATAATGTATTACTAGGTACCTCACACCTTATATACAACTACATATATATTAGTTCCCCGCAGCACATAGTATGTAGCATTTTCATATTCTATTTGGTTGCGCGGGCGGTGTTAGCAATTAATTAAATCATAGTTGCTATTTTAATATAAACACCTACTCCATTAAGCATATATATATTGGTTAGAATAAACTAAGTATTGTATCGTATAGAAAAGGAAATTGTCATTTTTAAACAAGAATAAAATATAATCTGTTTAAAAAACAATGCTTTAAATCAAGTTTTCGAGCTTGAAGTAAACACCAATCCAATTTTATTTAACCAGTCGTCGAACAACATAACAAAACTACCGCCCGCCGCAACGCAATGACGCGTTTCGACCTTCCATGATCATCATCAGAGTACGATGACAAACTGATTAGCGAGGATCAAACCACATTGAATATATATGGCAATCAAATTTAGATATGCGGCTCTCACCTCTAGCAATCTCGCATACATTGAACTTGACTGGAAAGGTCGGCTGCACAATTTCTATGCAGTCACGAACATTAACTGATTGTAGCTTTCGCCACATAGGTGAGAGCCGCATATCTAACTTTGATTTCCATATATATTCAATGCGGTTTCATCCTCGATAGTCAGTTTGCCGTCGTACTCTGATGATGATATCGAAACTATGCGGCTGGCGTGGATTGTTATGTTATTCTAATAAAATGGAATTGGTGTTGCTAACTCTCTTCGCGTGCTCCACCAGCCGCGCAATAAATTATTATTAAAAAAACTATGTTTAGCAAAAGGATTCTCAGATTAAGTAAATGCAATAAAAGTAAAACTATAAAAGATCGTTGCTCTTCTTTTTATAATGAGAAAATGTCTCTTAATTCAAGATCCCCTATTTCTGTTAGACTTCACTGAGCTGAAATTTGTCAAGTGCAAACGAAAAGAACCAGCGCAATGGTTGAGCCTTAATATGATTTCGTGCATGAAAATTATTAGACAATTTCTTATTACATACACTCTTCAATTTTTTATTGTAAGTTTTTTTTCTATTCAAAATTATGAAGGAATAATATCTAGCACCAGAAAACAAATTTTAAATAGCATAGTGTATAAGGTGTACAAAATGAAATAATTAAGAAATTTTATTTAAAGTAATGATATTTTAAGCATTTTTGTTGAGTTAATTGCATAAAAATAATGTACCGCTAGATGTAAGGAATAAAAATGTATTATCACGATCTTGTACGAAATGAAAAAGAAAGATGTATTGCTGTGAACCTTTAAGATATGTATAAGATAGATGTATTACCGCAATTGTATAAGATATGACAAAACAAAAGTGAATTACCGTAACTTCGAAAACTTCTAGCAGTTGATGCTGGATGAGCATGTTGAGCGACTTCTCGGTCAGTCGTCGCTGGCGACTTATCGTCGTCATCAGAGAAGCTACGACAAGCCTCTAAGTCCAATGGAAAGTAGTTGCTTCCTTGCCTTTTAGCTGCACGTTTCTGTTGGTAATATTTATTGGTCCACAACAGATGGCTTCCGAGAGACTCCGGCGTGTTGCACTCATTTAGCGCGCGCAAACAGCGAGCCGCTTCCTCTGTGGTCGAAGCGATGTCTTCGAGAGTCCGACATTGTGAAAACCGTCGTTCAATAGTACAAATATCCTTTTCCACGTCTGGTGATTTTCTGTCCTCAGCCCTTAAATTCACACTTTCTGTCGAAATTTTGTCATTCGGTTTGTGTTTTACTTGATTGTCACCAATTATTGCAAGTAAATCCGAATCAGTCCGTTGATTTTTAAGATTTAAAAAGTTATTCGCCCTGATTACTGTTGTCATATGTTTGTCAATTTTAAATATGATTTTGCATTAAAGATATTCCTTTAAATCGTTTAAGTTTGCAAATTTATCTACTTCTAATTCAATTGCTACTGTGTATAAAGCATAATGATTAAATGACATCAATAATTCAATTATGAATCATATATCTTAGTTTGTACTGCATTGAATGTTTGATAATTTTTTGTTCTACAAAAAATCTTATAATTTATTTAAAGAATTTTTGTTCATATTATCTCTGTCTATTTTAAATTTGCCTTTATTACAAAAATAATACTTTGTTGGCAGTGCAGTTTTATTTTTGGCAAGTTAACTAGCTATCAGTGTGCAACCACCATATACAATACGTATACATCTGGGTGAAAGATCCCTCTTTACACGTTACTCGTGCAATTCTTTCTGCAAATAAATAAATACTTAATATTTGCTAATGTCTATTGCAGTTTTACATATAACAGTTACTCAGTTTTTAATTAGTGAGTATATAAAATTTATGAATTTGAGGTTAAGCCATTTATGTGTAACAATAATACTTTGTAAAATAAAGCTTAAAATTAACAAAAATCCGGTCTATTCACACCGTTAAAAAGGTTAATTTATTTTCGCTAAACTATAACTCTCTCTCTCTCTATATATATATATATATATATATATATATATATAAGCCGACTCATGTTGTAGCCCGCAGTTTCTTGATAAAACACAGTAAATATACTAATATATTTCACGATAAATAAAATATTGAACAAAAGTTCGATTATGCAAGTTTATTATCTTTGTAAAGTTTTAATAAAAAACAGATGTTCACTTTGATTTTTAATAACGAGTCACCCTTTCCAACTTTAACCAGCCTCCACTAGATCAATCTTTTTACTGTTAATAAAAAGTGAAGAATTAAAACCAACATAATTAAGAGGTTCTAGTAAAAGGTCCTAATTTACGAAAAAGAGGACTATTCGTATTTTAGCATTAGGAACATCAATATAAATGACTGCTGAGATAACAATATTTTTCTGTTAATAAGTGAATAAAACCTTCCCTTAAAGTGGCCGTCCTACATCACCCGCAGACTAAATTGACGAGATCTACGCCGTTTAAACCAAACTCGTCTTGATTTCATTTATCAAGTGAGTTCTAATGTAGCTCTTGTCATGCCACTTTGCGCTTTATGCTCCTGGATCTTGATCATTTTCATGTCCCGTAATCATTGATGTCCTAGTCCGAGACTCAGACGCAGGCTTCAGTTTATCAATGGACAGTGGTTTATGATTTTCGTTATAATCCATCACATAGATTTTCAGGCCGTGCTTAACTATCGAATGAGGTCCGGTAAACTTTGGCTTTAACTTAAACTGCACAGCGTCGATTCTGACAAAGGTTTGCTTATATATTTGTCTAAAGCTTTTAAAATATTCACTGGCGGATAGTGTTCTCTCATTGGTTATTCACGTAGACTATTTAAAGTGCGCTGTAAGTGATGTGTAATGCCCGTCGCTGGTTTTTCATCGCTAACTTGAAAACCACTCATTAAATCTGATGAAATATTTGGACTATGACCGAAAATGACCTGTGCGCCTGATGACTTAAAAACATCGCAAAAACTTGATTGCATACTAAGAAGTACTAATGGGAGTGCCGTAAGTCAATCGGACTGTTCGCGCGACGCATACAGCGCCGTCTGTAACTCGCGATGTATGCGTTCAACAAGAACGTTGCACTTCGGATTTAACGCTGTAATTCTTTCCACATTAACTCCCAGGAGCTGTAAGTTATCTTAGAACATTCTTGTCAAGAAATTTTCACCTTGGTCAGTGACAAGTACTTCTATTACTCCAAAGCTTGTCATCCTGTGTAGCAGGAGCGCATAAGTAATAGATACCGTATCTTGTCCAGTTAGTGGTATTAACTCAAGCCAACTTGTAATTCGATCAATTAGAGTCCTGCATTAGGGAAAACCATGTCGAATGGTCAGCAAAATGTAATAATCTAGTAACAAATTTTTCATTCCATCTACACCAGGGAGACTGCTTGTGGTATTCATCAAATACCGGGCGTCGACAGTCTTGTGGGAGCAAAATTTTAATAGCTACCTCTCTTTCAATATAATATAATAAGTATTGTATTATTCATGTCATTCAAAAAACTGCTCACGATTTCACGTACTCGTGACCGAGCGGATTCGAACGAATCATTGCTCTGGAGAAAAAATTAGACGGTCGTCACTACCACTAAATGTTAGTCATTTAGTTTTTCCAGAACAATCTTTTCACTTGTAATAGTAATTTACATTAAAGAAAACGCGAGTTTTATGCGTTTTACTTTTTTTGGGTTGTAAAATGTTTATTTTAGGCATTAACCCATTACAGGCATTAAACAGATCAATATTTATGCATGCTGATTCATGCTATTCGACTGTCATTTTTTGCACAGACATAAACCGTTTTCCTGCTAATATTTTTTTTGTATATGCCAGCTGAACCTTAAAATTTTCAACGTCAGGTCTTGATCAGTGAAATATTGTGAATTGAAATTTGTTTTGAACTGGCTAATTTTCTAACTCTAATTTTCGTTTTTTCCATTTCGAATCAAGGATTGGTCATAGATTAAGCAATCAAATAGACATATCTACATCCGCGATCAGTACGGACTGAAAGAGCTGATCGTATATATATATGATATATATATATATATATATATATAGGTATATATATATATAAATTTTGTAGTTATAGAAATATATAGATATTAAAATCAATATTTCAATAGTAGAGAAGTCACTCCAAATTCTTGTACCGCCCTATTAGAAAAAAGTTTGACTAGAAATGCCTAGTTCAACTAAATTCTACAGGTTTAAAAAATTAATGCTAAAACATCTCAATACAATTTTAGATGGGCTAGAAAACGAGCAATTTATATCAAATTAGGCGTACCGCGTTTTAAAATAAATATAAAAAATATAATTTGTCAGCATAAATAAAAAGTTCCGTACGACAGAAAATGCAGTTCACCTAGTAGATTTATTTGGACACTCATCAAGTACCTACTGGAGTTGCCACGAATGATGGTTGCATCGGGACGCATATATTTCTGACTTTTAGTTCAACCACTGCTGAGTGTTCAACAGATTTATTGGCGCAATATAGCGGTTGAGTGGCAGCAAATAAAGGACAGCAGCACATATATTCAACACCCAAACCAACTCAATCTGTACAGATGTACAAATGTAAAATTTGCAACAAGGGAGGCAACATCATTTTCAGATGGACAAAAGAGCAGGCAAGACACAGATGTGCCCCGAATCAGGTAAAATACTACGGACTTGGAAAGAACCAGAAGCTGTTTAATTACCACAATGTACGAACATCCAGCCAATTAAGAATTAAAATAAATTAAAAAAAGCAGGAACATAGGCATAAGGAACACATGTGTACATATTTCGCAAACAGAGAATATTCCCATTCCACAAAGGCAACTAATTGACACTTCACGAAGGAACACATGTCATACAATTGGAAAACAATTGAAATAAACGTGCTCACTTAATGGCTCGATAATAAAAATCTCAAAGCATTCACAGGTGTATAATATATATATATATATAAATATATATGTATATGAGCATATATATATAGTATTAAGTTATAATACGCAGGCTTTCGTTTGAAGAAATTAAGGTTCTAATATGGTTCATCATGCTTCATAACGGAAAACTTCTATATGTTAATAATAATTGCAGTGAGTAAACAAAATTAAGCAGCTTGTCACGGCTTTATTTAAAAATGAAAAAAAGCAATATAAAAAATGTGATGTTACCCATTTTTATTTTTTTCAATTTGTAATTTTGAAACTCACCACTGTCGATCTTTGGTTTTTTCGAAATTATTGCATCATGTTTACTTTCTACGGTTGCGTGCTTTGAAATAAGTTTCGCTACGTCATTTATTTGCTTTGCTGGTATAACATGAACGCTGGTATCCATATGATGTTCTCTGAAAAAAGTTAATTACCCCCAATATACATAAAAATTAGTAAACCAAAAGTTAAAAGACGCTATTTCTAACAAAATTATTTTTACGTGTACATTAATACCACTTAATTTAGATTAATATTAAACGACGAGAATACGCAGAATACTTTCACAGGCTTCTATGCGTCTAACTACTTCACAGTCCGCCTAATTTTAGAGTTCGAAAACTTATTTATTAAAGACAATATAAGTATGTTCGTTAAAGTTTACTGCAGATTTTTGCAATGACAATTGCATTTGTCAAAATATATATTTACTCACTAATTTACCACTTTAAAATCCGTACCTTTTTATATCCCTATAATATACCACTTTTCAACATCTAGAATTATCTTACGTAGTAAAAAATTTGAATTAGAGAATTATTTCTAATTATCAAAAAGAAAGCTTAATTTTTTAATCATTGGGTGACAGCACAAGGGAGGAACAAAGAAAACAATTTCTATTAGTTATTTTTCGCCTTTAGAGTATATTTTTCTTACTAGAATTTTTAAACTCTAGGAAATAATGGCTGCATTAGACACACATCATCAAGTTTAAAGAATTTTCTACGTGTACAAGATTATTATTAATCAGGTCATGGCAAAAACAGAAGGGAGGTATATTTTAATCTTTCATAGATGAAGTCCCCGAAAAGATATTTTTACCCATTACAAGATAAAAGACACTTTTTGATAAGAAAAAGCGGAAAGTGTGCTTTATTTCACTGTACATGATATAAATTTATTAATGGGTACATTTATAATTATTTATTTTTGTCGAAATTTCTACGGATGGTAACACAATCAAATGCTTATTTATGTGTTGAGTAGACATCCTGTTCCAAATAAATAAATAAAAATGTGTTTAGAATGCATTATGGGCGTAGATATGCGAACGGCACTGCTTCTACCTTAGATTGTTTGCATAATACGGGGTTCGGGGATATTTGTTTAAGAAAATATGTTTTCAGGTTCATAATTTGACAAGAATTATAAAAATTAATATGATGGTTAAAATTTATTTGGCTGTAAAGTCCACAATTTGATCTTACAATGGATCTTAGTGCAAAGCCTAACATAGCACTAACGACAGTTTTAATGCATCTGAAATTTTGCAAATAACTTCAAACCACCTCGTTCTTTTTATTATATTTAATACTTCATAGCACTGAAAAAAACACAAAACAAGGTGTTCGCTTCTATCATTATATTCAAATTCTTGTAGTTTTTTCCTCTACATAGATTTTGTCAAAATCAAAGTAGAGTATTAAAGGGAAAAAGGAGGCAAAGATACGCCTCATAAATTGCGGATTAAATGCAGTTTTAAATACAGTCAATTATGGATTTTTGTAGAAAGCGACATTTATAAATAACCAAGACTCTATTGCATAACCGAAACAAAGTTCCAAAAGGTTTATAATGAAGCAAAGCTATTACTTTAATCAAGACTGCAATGTTGATGTTTAAAACTTACCTAGTATTTACCTACATTTTCCAGTATACACTAAGTATTGGATGGTGTAGAATAGACAATTCATCCAGTGCAGTGGTGTTACTCATTGGTTAGAGCACCAGATTTCAAAGCAGAGGTGCCCAGGTTTGAGCCCTGTCCGTGGCAAATTCTAGACAGTACGTGATAAGTTCCCAATAGGAATAAAAGCCGTCTACTTAATGAACTACTTATTTACACCATGCAATGCTTAGATTACGGTGCGACAGGGTGGCTGAGTGGTTAGAGCACTGAATTCCGAAGCAGACGTGCGCAGGTTGAAGCCATGCCCGCGACAAATTATGAAAAGTACGTGATGAGTTCCCAACAAGAACGAAACCCGTCTACCGGATGAATTGCTTTTTTTACACTATACAATGATTAGTTTGTAATGCGGCAGGGTGGCTCAGTGGTTAGAGCACCAGATTCTGAAGCACATATGCCTAGGTGTTAGCCCTGTCTGCGGCAAATTCTGACAGTACGTGTTAAGTTCATAATAATGACGAAACTGTTCTACTGAATGAATTGCTTTTTATACACTATGCAATACTTTGTTCAAACTGGCGAATATATGTTCATAATTGGTCAGGTGTTTTTATCAAGATAGCAACATTGATTAAATTAATTTTCATCACCGCCCGCGCAACGAATAGTCGTTTAATTTTGTTAAACAAAATTGTTTGCCTATGAGGAGGTGAAGACCGCCATATAAAAAATGATTATTGCTTTTATATTTAACTGTAATAAATGAGAGTAATTTACAACACTGAAACAATGAATGAACACTAGATTTTTTCTTTCTAGAATAAATGACTTAATTAGATTACGAACATAACATTTCTTGATGGTCTACCATGAATATGTTAGAAATATCTGGCCTTGAGTTACTAATAGCGATATTGTATTTCGCCAGCCGCGCATGTCATTTTAATTCTTATATCATCAATTCACATTTACGATTAAGCGTTATTGCCCCGTAAAACCCACTCGTAGTTCCGCATGCTTTAGGAGATAGCTCTATCACGATAGTTCTGGCTTGAATCATGCTTCCATTGCAACACGACAAACAGGAGCCCATCCATAATTAAACTGAGAATATCTATCGCTCGATGCAAATTCCATGAAAAAGTATTTGAAAAATTTCCCCATTTTATACGAATTATCTTATACATTATTGTAATTACAAATATAATGTAGCACTTCTGCTTTCACCCGTGACTCATGTACACTATAGAAGGTTATTATTCACATAGATTGGAAAAGGTAACAGAATTATTTTAAGGAAATATCTTGTACAAAAGCAATACCGCGTTGCGAAACTGAGTATTGTATAACAACCTGATCTGTGTTGTGATTAAAACAGAATAAATCCCTGTTCACTTTCAGCGAATATATTTCGGATATCACTCTTGGTATCATTTTTCGGTTCCTAGTTCATTAAAGGTATTGAGAACAAACAAATAAATCATATGTAAAATTTCACGTAACAGTTTCATTTATAATTCTGACTGAGTAGTCTCAAAATAGCCAACTGACGTTTCACTTAAGAGATGTGCTCAGTGCGTACATATGTGTCAGAAACTAATCTGTATAACCAGTTAAATGAAATTACAGTGGCTGAATTATGATTTACCCTTATCCCCAGTAAGTCCAATAGTTTTATGTTTACCATTGGAAATTTGTTAATTAAAGAAGATCGCCGTAGTTAGAGATGGAAGCAAGTAAACCAAATATTCCCTTAGAAAACTAATCCTAAGTTAAGTACTTTTTTCAATAGGCAGGAAAATAATGCAAGTGTGAAATTTCACGTAAAAACCTTGATTCATATATATGACTGATTCATCACTTAATAGCCACATTCGTTTCATTAGATAAGCGCATGTCGTATATATATATATATATATATATATATATATATATATATATATATATAACTAATTCAGTATAATTGGTAGTACACATTTAATCCAAGTGCAAATTCAGTAACTGGATGTTAATTTATTCTTTAACCTTATCAAACCAATTGTTTTATTCATAGCGCTTGAAATGGTGTAAGTGATGTTGACCTTTGTGGATTGGGAAGTAGGAAAATAATACAAATGTAACAATGCACAAAACCATTTCATTAGTAAAATTGAAAGCTTCATTACCATATGAAATAACATAAGAGAAGGTCCGACAGGAAGGTTGAGGAAATTACCTAATGAAAGAAGGAATATTGTCAGGAAAAGTGACAACAATATAAAAGTACATTAGTAAGTGTTGAACTAACTAAAGGCCAAAATCAATGGATATAATAATATAAGAATAAAAGGATGCATTTTTACAGGATGATACTGCAAGTAATTGATTACTAAGGAGTAAGTTTATAAGACCAATTTTAGAATCTGATACGTGAAATTGTCTGTTTCAATCATTAGTTTATGTTACAAATCAAACATAGCAATTTTCCGCGGCTATTTCATTCATAAAATCCTAACTTGATTGAGTTTCAATAAATTTACTAATCAATCTTGTCATTCTGTTACGAATAAATTCCGCAGCACCTCTACGATAATCACACTTATTTATTTAAACAGTCTCCATTGCGCGACTGGCAAGATCAAATGTAGCAACGTTCCATACATACATGCAGTTCTGTGTTCTTATTTTCTTCGCTAAATTTTGTTTTGTTTGTTGAACTAATTTATATGTAATTGTGTATTAAGAAGTGCGTTCAAATATGACCAGAAGTATAAAACAACGTTAGCATGAACGAAAGGGATAATCTCATTTACACCTACGTTTCGTGCTTATTAGCTACTCCGTAACAGGAAAATGCATTACGTTTTGTACCCATCATATATTTGGTCATGAAAATATTGGCAGTTGAATGATACACATTGTTCTGCGAATGTGTATTCAACTAGTAATTAAGTAACGACTTCAAAACAAACTTGTTATATATAATGTATACGGAGCCTGTAAAGGGAACCAATCCTGGTTTTCAAAATTAAACAATTTCATAATTCCTACGAAATTTTATGTGTGATGTCGATCGAGGCCAGAGTGTATGGAATTGCTTGAGTATCATGTATTCAGTTTGATATAACATGTAATGATTTGGCTTTAAAGTCGTGTTTTAGATGACTTTATACGAAGTTAACTTCATTAATGCTTCAATAAACATTCGTATAGTAGATTTTGCCTTATATCTACATCACATTACTTGGCCAGATATATAGTTGGTATCGGGCGTAATATCGGCTCCTCCTGATGTGTCTCCTGTAAACACGAAATTCATTTGTACAACAGATTGAAATTTTCATTTATGTTAATTTTGATATATACTTACGTTCCTATTTAAATTAGTTTGTTACTAGATACAGAAAACCCAATACAGGATTCTACTCTCCTTAAATTTATAGGGTGCAAGATGCTAGCAAAATGCATGAGACCAAAATCTTTAAATTGGATTTCATACCTGATGAATGTAAATGTTCATCTTGTTTTATTTTTGGTTATAAATTTTACTGCACAGAGTAAGTAACTGTTTTGAAAAGCTTATAATTTATTGAAATTTTATTAATCTTACTTATCTGCTAAGTTTGGAGTCAGGTATCACCGTGGCATCAGCTTTTCAAACATCAAATTATGATTAGATTTACACATGACATCCATCAATGTTGATTTTAGAATCATAAATGGTTAACCATTGGCATTGAATATTGCACACAGCCTTACAAATTCCAAATCTAAGGCTTTTTATTATCATTGAATTTAAGATATTAAATATATTTAATCGAATAATTATCAGTTCTAAACATGCAGAAACATAAAAATACGCGGCGTGGGACTATCTTATAAAACGACAGTATCCTTGATGAAATCAATTAGGCGTAAGTTTAAATGCAGTGCTTTAAGAGACAATTAACATTCGCAATATTTCAGTTAAATACTGTTTGTTGCGAAGAACTAATATATATGCAAGTATGTATTAGGTTTTGCGAACCTAGTAACAAATTAGTTCAGTTGTGACCAGAAGGATAAACCAAAGGCAGCATGAACGGAAAGTATAATCTCATGCACATTCGTTTCGTGCTTACTGGCGACTCATCAGAAGGAGCCGGTATTACGCCCTTTAACCACTATACTAACACTATGGCTATTGTTTTAGTAACTGATACCTTTTTTGAAATCGATGAGTACCAGATACTAACACTATGGTTTCCGAGTCGGTACATGATACCAACCTGATGGATATAAATTTATGCTAAAGTTCACCCAAATTGAGAATTACAACAATTTCCGAACACCTGTTACTCCAGTTAAACCATACACTCTGGCCTTCATCGATATCAGTTATCACATTTCGCGGTAAGCATGACATCATTCAATTAGTTAGTATCCGGTACTCATCGATTTCAAAAAAAGGTATCAGTTACTAACACAATGGCCATAGTGTTAGTATCCTTGACAGACTCGGTATATATATTATATAGTGTGAGTTAGCATTGAAGTCGTATTGTCGTTGACTTTAGATTATGTTAGTTTCACTATTACAGGTTTACACATTCGTCTAGGAGATTGTACCGTCCTATTATTCCACATACTTCTACCAAATATATAGTGGTTAAAG
This sequence comes from Eudiplozoon nipponicum, assembly GCA_029291075.1. NCBI lineage: Eukaryota > Metazoa > Platyhelminthes > Monogenea > Mazocraeidea > Diplozoidae > Eudiplozoon > Eudiplozoon nipponicum. Next base: position 27,329 of record JAQBSW010007858.1, read on the forward strand.
GGCGTAATACCGGCTCCTACTGATGAGTCGCCAGTAAGCACGTAGAAACGAATGTATGAGATTATACTTTCCGTTCATGCCTTTGGTTTATCCTTCAATACAACTGAACTAATTTATACTAGAGTTCGCAAAACCCAATACATACCTCTGTATACAAGTATATTAGGTCTCGCAACAAAACAGTATTTAACTGTAATATATTGAATTGAATTTAAATTGATGAGTTTCTCGATATTAACATTGAGTCGACACCTTGATGATAGAATGCAGAAATTCACCAATTGATTACACATTTTCCAACACCTGTTACCCAGTTAAAACCAAGAAATGTGATAACCGATATCGATGAAGGCCAGAGTGTATGGTTTAATCTGGCGAACAGGTGTTCGGAAATTGTTGTAGTTCCTCAATTTGGTGAACTTTAGCAAATTTATATCCAACAGGGTTGGTATCTGTACCGACTCGGAAACCATAGTGTTAGTATCTGTACTCATCGACTGTGCATAGAGTTCAGTTACCAACACAATAGCCATAGTGTTAGTATATAGTGGTTAAAGGGCGTAATACCGGCTCCTACTGGTGAGTCGCCAGTAAGCACGAAACGAATGTGCATGAGATTATACTTTCCGTTCATGCTGCCTTTGGTTTATCCTTCTGGTTACAACTGAACTAATTTGTTACTAGGTTCGCAAAACCTATATTCGCAATATTTGTCTGCTTTTATTTATTTATCGCTTATGCTTGCATGACCTTACGAATGGTGTACATATTTGTTTTACTTTGCTTCTCCCACAAACTACCCTGGTCGCCCTTAATTACTCCCTTTCATGTGGCAAATATAAAACAATGAATCTAACTCATAAAAAAGTATAATTTGATTGAGTTGCTAAAAATTGTAGCTACATATACATATATGCGACGCGCGTTTATCTAATGAAACGTAAATTTGTAATTATGCCACTACCCATACAGATTTAAAAATGACCTGTGGACAAAAGCAGGTTATCGAGAACTGTATTCGAAATATATCCGCTAAGAAGGGGAAACGAGAAGAATTCCGCGTTAGACAAAACGCTGATCAGATTATTTATGCATCATCATCACCATATTTCATCATCATCATCATCATCATCATCATCATCATCATCATCATCATCATCATCATCATCATCATCATCATCATCATCATCATCATCATCATCATCATCATCATCATCATCATCATCATCATCATCATCATCATCATCATCATCATCATCATCATCATCACCATCATCATCATCATCATCATCATCATCATCATCATCATCATCATCATCATTATTATTATTATTAATTATTATTATTATTATTATTAATTATTATTATTATTATTATTATTATTATTATTATTATTATTATTATTATTATTATCATCATAATCATCACAATCATCATCATCATCACAATCATCATCATCATCATCATCATCATCATCATCATCATCATCAGCATCATCATCATCATCATGCAGAGCCAAATAAAAGCCGGAATTGACCAATGTTTCATTCTATATAACCATAACTCGATCATGCTTATTTGTGAACTGCATAATGTTTTTAAAATGTATTAACCTATGAAATCACACTCAAAACTTCTTCCAGTTATCTCATGAAACATTTCAGTTTGTATTTTCATATGGAAATATGTATTTTACTCAGAAAAGTAACTAAATAGAATTATTATAATCAAGCTTACGGTCTTGATATAAACACCTGACCCATTAATTACTTAAATATGTCAGTATAAACTAAGAATTGTATAGTGTAGAAAAGGCAATTCATCCAGTAGACCGGTTTCGTCCTTATTGGGAACTCATCAAGTACTGGCCAGAATTTGCCGCGGACAGGACTCAAACCTGGGCATGTCTGCTTCGGAATCTGGTGCTCTAACCACTGAGCCATCCTGCCGCACACTACACTACACACCATTTTCAGTTATATACTAACAAATGTAACTTGGTTAGTCTATTTTTCCTTTAGGTGGAGCTCATCCGGCATTCATTTAGACCCAAAGTTCCAACTAACTAAATAGAAGGCAACGTGCAAAAAATTGTGAAAGCATCCCGAAAAATTGTACAATACAGTTACAAATATCCGAGTGTCCATTTTGAAGTTTGGCCTGTAGATCCACACATTTATAAATTTAGGTTCAGATATTTGGTGTATTGGTGATGAAACTTTTAGAATGCTTAATGTATTGTTGCATAATTTTGTTATAAAGAAAGTTTATGAAATACGATTAAGTATAGGTTATTGTTTATCCCTTTTTTTTAACTTGACTGAAATGTCGGATAAATTCTATATTGAATTTAAAAAAAGCAAAGTTGTCTAAATTGAACTAATCAAATTTACTACCCATTTACCATTCAAAGCTACTGTACACAGAAACTGATATTTAATTAGAGTTAAGGCCTTTTATTGCACTAAAGATTCTATACCTACTTTAAAATAGCAGTATGATTAAATACACAAAGAACCTATCAATATACAATAACAAGAATATTCGTTATCAGACAACATTATTTTCATCACCACCGTACTGTTAAATTCGTGATTTCAATAAACACCATTTATACGAAATATGGAGAAAAAAATAAAATAAATAAACCAGAAAATGCTATTTAATTATTTAGGCAACTCGTCAGTTTATGTTCAGTCACAAATTTGTAAAGTACTCAAAACATAAAATTAATTCTTGTTAGAGCAATCAATAAGAATGACAATTTATTGCAAGGGCTTCATTCATTCAAATGACTGTCAGTTTATTGCATTGTGCACAAACTTGTATAATTCAAATACTTACGTTGTATCATTGATGTGATAAATGTGATATCGCTACTTTATTCAACGTTTGTTGCTATTTTGCTGCTTTATTAATCAAAAACGTAACCGTAAGATTTGACTCGAATTGCTGAAATAATAAAAGAGGAATAAAACAGCGATTTAGAATTCCTGAGAAATTATTTTTCTTGAATATCGTCTATTTGGAATATTCGATTTTCAAAAATTTATTTCTTGTCAGAATAGGCCCAATAAAATGCAAGAGAATGTGTTCTTCTAGATATTAAAAAAAATTATTTTCAAAAACATAATTTTGTGTTTTGTAGAAACACCAGTCTTATTGTATTTAAACACTCGCAAAAATGACAACATTATCGCAGGTCGCACGAACTGATGGTTTTTGGATCTTCAAATGATTATCATCAGACCGCGATGGCAAATTGGCTGATAATGAGAAAATCGCATGACATATATATGGAAATGAAAAATAAAAATGGGGCTTTCGCTTGCAGTAGTCTCGCATATATTGTACTTCACTGGACATATCGATTGCAAAATGCCTATGCAGTCATGAACATGAATTATCTACAGCTTTCTTCATTTGTTTATAAGTTATACAAACAAGCAATCATTGATTGCACGGGTGGCGATAACAATTCCTTAAATCAAGTTGGATAGCTTAAAATAAACACTCATTCCATTGCATTTAAAGAGTCGAACAGCATAGCAAACCTAGCGTCTCTCATATGCACTGACGCGTTTTGGCCTTCTATGATTATCATCAGAGTACGACGGAAAGCATTATAGCGAGGATCAAAACGCAATGAACATATATATGGAAAGTAAAACTAAATCTGCGGCCCTTACTTCTAGTAGTCTCGTATACATTGTACTTAACTGGAAATATCGGCTGCACAATTTCTTTGCAGACATGTATATTAACTTTATTCAGCTTTCGTCACATGTATATAATTTTAACAGTTAAACAATCATTGATTGCGCGATTGGTGATAAAAATTCATTTAATCAACTCTTAACATGAACATGGATAGGTAATCCAAAGAAATATACTGGGAGAATAAAGTGCCTGAATATTTCAATCATGGAACAGCAATGAACATAAGATTTAAAAGCACCAATAAATGCCAGAAAATGATAATCAAGTTGATAATATTTTTTTCATTTGAATCTATAAATAGAAAAAGCAGATATAAGTATGAGTTGAGTTCAAGATAATATCTCAGAGATAACATGACAATGGAATTTTTCAGATAGAATTAACAAACTGAGCACACATGACGACAGTCACACAAACAATAAAATATATACAAGACTAATTAAAGTGAATTACGCATTTATGATATTACATAACTTATTTATTGATTGCGGTTTGATCTTATCTGCTCAAATTTAAATTTTACTCCGAGAATGAACAAAGAATTTCAAATAGATACAGTATGTGTGATTGATCGAATTCGTCTATGCTGTATGAATGGTTTAATTATACAAGAAGAGTTTTTGTCTGAAGTTCGCAAACTTGATTTAGATCATTACTAAAAATACCATTTCAATTAATAATTTTCTAATTGGATCGATATAGATAACTAAATATGCATTTTGCCAAAATTAGTGACTGTAAAAATAAGATATTAATAATGCGAATTGAAAAACTGATGAATTCGCCCGCTTGTTTACGGAAAAGCTCGAGTCTTTTTATTGAATATGCCTATTGTTTGAAGTTATTTTTGAAACTAGTATGAAGTATTTTTACTAATTAAATCGACAATTAAAAGTAATGTGTCGCGTTTGGAAACTATAATTAGTTGATCGAAAATAGAGTGTAGACATCAAACTCAAGTCTAATGAATTATGGATGAAATGCTTAATAGCTTTTCTGTGGTATAAATGAGAGATATTTGAAATTTTTTATTCTACCGTTCATTGACTATATTTTATTAAAATAGAACACATTTGTCTCAAAAAATTAAGCAACGGCTTAATATTAATATTAAATTTTAAAGTATCTGTGAAATCTTGAATAATATAATAGCACTTTAAAATTATGTTTATATCGACGAAAGTCCATTAATAATTCTTTGTCATCAATATACTTGTACTGATTTCTATGTAGTGACAAAAATATATTATATACGAATATTTTAAATTACAGTTAAATACTGTTTGTTGCGAAGAGCTAATATATATGCAAGTATGTATTAGGTGTTGCGAACCTAGTAACAAATTAGTTCAGTTGTGACCAGAAGGATAAACCAAAGGCAGCATGAACGGAAAGTATGATCTCATGCACATTCGTTTCGTGCTTACTGGCGACTCATCAGTAGGAGCCGGTATTACGCCCTTTAACCACTATATATTTGGTAGAAGAATGTGGAATAATAGGACGGTACAATCTCCTAGACGAATGTGTAAACCTGTAATAGTGAAGCTAACATAATCCAAAGTCAACGACAATACGACTTCAATGCTAACTCACACTATATAATATATATACCGAGTCTGTAAAGGATACTAACACTATGGCTATTGTGTTAGTAACTGATTCCTTTTTTTAAATCGATGAGTGCCGGATACTAACACTATGGTTTCCGAGTCGGAACATGATACCAACCTGATGGATATAAATTTATGCGAAAGTTCACCCAAATTGAGAATTACAACAATTTCCGAACACCTGTTACTCCAGTTAAACCGCGAAATGTGATAACTGATATCGATGAAGGCCAGAGTGTATGGTTTAACTGGAGTAACAGGTGTTCGGAAATTGTTGTAATTCTCAATTTGGGTGAACTTTCGCATAAATTTATATCCATCAGGTTGGTATCATGTACCGACTCGGAAACCATAGTGTTAGTATCCGGTACTCATCGATTTAAAAAAGGAATCAGTTACTAACACAATAGCCATAGTGTTAGTATCCTTTACAGACTCGGTATATATATTATATAGTGTGAGTTAGCATTGAAGTCGCATTGTCGTTGACTTTAGATTATGTTAGCTTCACTATTACAGGTTTACACATTCGTCTAGGAGATTGTACCGTCCTATTATTCCACATTCTTCTACCAAATATATAGTGGTTAAAGGGCGTAATACCGGCTCCTACTGATGAGTCGCCAGTAAGCACGAAACGAATGTGCATGAGATTATACTTTCCGTTAATGCTGCCTTTGGTTTATCCTTCTGGTCACAACTGAACTAATTTGTTACTAGGTTCGCAAAACCTAATACATACTTGAATATTTTAAATGATTGTTCAAAATTTGTTGATATCGGGTTTTAAATTAATAGGATAGTTAAGGTTTATCTTATAGTGTGTATCGAAAGTTTTCCATTTTAATTAAAATTCATATCATAGAAGATTTCATGTCAAAATAAAGCATTTTCGTTATTCCGCGAAGCTCACAAACGTAGTTTCTCATGTCCATTTAACCTAAATAGAATTCTGGAACATTTTTCCTCGATTACTTTGTCAAAGATTAGAATATCGCATGATATGCATATATACACGCTTTTACCCTATTATCCTAGTAGTTGCTTCTTTGGTTCGAAACATAACGTAATGTTCACATTTCGCACTTTCATATTGCAGCAAATCCTTATACATTCGCTTATTGCATCAATATGATTTATATAGAAAATTTTTTTTCATTAATTTTCTCACATTACATATTTAGTCACAATTAATTTCCTGGAAGCCACAAATAAATAGTTATTTTTCTTATTTTTGTGGCAGAAAAGCATCAGTTCTTAAACGTTTGTGTTGTTTTTAAATTTGTCTAAATCTGAAACATACAGGATGACAGATAGATTTATAAATTCTCACAATCGTTCAGTTTACCTTAGCGAAACACTATTAATAAATATTTAAAAGCAAATCTAACTATTAGCTATAGTTTGAAAGATATAATATTAAACAACCTTTTCTCCTAATTTTCTAAAATTATGCTGCATATCTTAAATAAAATAAAAAAATGAACCAAAATACCTAATTCTTAATAAGTTTGTGTTCAGAAATTAAATGAATGATAGATTTCGCATAAAAGCTTTCTAATTATTAGACATTAATGTTGGTTTTAAGTTAAAGTTGGCACACTTTCTTTACCTGATTACCTTTTTAACATTTGATTCGGATTAACAAGAGGATATCTATCCATAATGACAGTACGGGTCATTCTAAAATATTTCATTATATTTGGAAATATGATTTACAACTATCTTAAGTATTAAAATTATTCTAATATAAAAAATAATTTGAAAGAGTGTTTCGATATTATACTGGATAAATGAAATCAATCAAGAACAGAGTGCTTGTATATACTGGAGTAACAGGTGTTCAGAAATAGTTGTAACTCTCAATTTCGATGAACTATAGCGTACCATGTACCGACTCGGCAACCATTGTGGTAGTAACATGTACATTTTAGGTATTATAATGTTGGTATCGGGTACTAACACAATATCCATAGTGTTGGTATCCTTTACAGACTCAGTATATATATTTATATATATATATATATATATATATATATATATATATATATATATATATATATTTATATATATATATATATATTATTAAATCAGATAAGTGGAAAATACCTCGTTCCTTAATAAATGTTTAAAATTTAATGTTATACCGAAATGTTTTAGATTTAAACTTTCATTCGTTTTGGATAAAGTAGGAAATACTCTTAAGCATGAGCTTTGTTTACATTTAATAAAAATATCGATTAATAAACTAAACAAACGTAAATTTGAACTGATTAGAGAGAAGACAAAAATAAGGTCCATATTACTGGCGAGATTATGTATGTTGGATTTCAAACATATTGAAGATTTCACAGACAAAACGAGGGATAATGAAATTAAAAAAATTAGACAAAGGCATGAAAAAAACTAGCAATATTGGGAATTAATTGCCCTTTGAGAAATAAGAGAATTGAAGAGGTCATGTCCAAACGTTTAGTTAATTTATCGAGAATGGATCTCAAGGAAGACCAAAAACAAATTCTTAATCTTGGACTTAATACTGCGATCCCTATTGATTACGTACCTAGGAATGAGATAATTACAGAAACAGTTAAGATTGCCCAGTTTCTCCCAGACAAAGATAAGACTAGGTTTGAATTGGATGTGTCCAAAGCGGTGTTAGAGCACAAAGAGGTGAGATGCAAGCAGAGTTATGATCTAAAACGCTTAAGAGCAGAATTATTATCCAATAAAGTAATATGCCTCAAGGCAGATAAAGGTGGTGCAACGGTACTTATGAACCGGTCAGATTATGAATTGAAAGTGTATGAACAATTAAATAATTTAGAGGTCTATAATAAAATAAATAAAGATCCATCTGATAAGTTACAAGGACAAGTTAAGACTATAATTAATAGAATGATTGAGTCGAAGGAATTAGAACCAGGACTTGGGAATTCATTAATACAACGTGACACAGTCCCTCCGAGAGTTTATGGTCTAGTAAAGATTCATAAACAGGGGAATCCACTTAGATTAATCGTTAATGTACAAAACTCACCAACGTATAGATTGTCGAAATTTCTATGCAACATAATTAGAAAATATACTTATTTCTTAGATTATACTTTAAAGAATACATATCATTTTATTGACATTATTAGTAGATATAAATTGAATGATAATGATAGAATGGCTAGCCTGGACGTTGTATCGATGTATACTAATGTCCCGGTACAAGCAGCATTAGAAAGTGTGAAGCGTTGTCTAACAGAGTTCCCAGAGATAATAGAAGGTAGTAAAATGATGTTAAGTAGTATTATGGAAATCTTAAATATTTGTATGTCCTCCACCTACTTTAAGTTCAGAAATGAATTTTATAAACAAGTTAAAGGTGTCCCTATGGGACAACCACTATCAGTCCCGGTTGCTAATATTTTTATGCACTATTTTGAAAAAAATCTGTTGTTAAAATCTCCTCTTAAGCCAAACTTGTATGTAAGATTCCTGGATGATATGTTTATAATTTGGAATCATGGGGATAATGAGTTAAATAAATTCCTCGAATTAGCCAACCAATTAGGTGAATTAAAGTTTACATTGGAAAAAGAGAATAATGATGAATTACCCTTTTTGGATGTGAAAATAAAACGGAATGGTTCCAGATTGGAAAGAGATATTTTTAGAAAAGAGACTTATTCAGGACTACTTCTTAATTTCTTATCAAATCACCCATATGGAATGAAAATAGGCATTCTTAAATCCATGATATTAAGTCTTAGAATAGTGGATATAGAAAATAGAGATAAGGAAATGAGGAGATTAAAAGAAATATTCAAACTAAATAGCTATCCGTCAAGTATAATAGATAGATTAATAGATGAGATGTTACAGAGATTTAACAATAATATAATAAACAAAGTAAAGAAGGAAACGGAACCGGATAAGCACAAAATTATGGTATTACCTGATTCTAAATTGAGCAGGAAAATTAGAATAATAGCAGCTAAATACAATATTAAAACAGTTTTAAGACAATCGCTTACTATAGGCAATAAACTACCTAACCAAAAAGAAAGAGTAGAACCCCTCGAGACATCAGGAGTATATGCGATACCTTGCAAAGAATGTAATCTCAGGTATATAGGCGAAACCATGCGTCCTATAAAGGTTCGTAGAGGTGAACATAAGACAGCCTGCAAATATGGACACATTCAAAGATCAGACCTAGCTAGGCATTCGAAGGAAACGGGTCATGAAATAGACTGAGAAGGATGTAAACGCATCGCGTTATGCAACCGCAACAGATTAACTATACTAATTAGAGAGTCAATTGAAATCAAAAAAGTAAAAAACCTCGCTTATAGAAAACTGGTTGCGAAAGATCTGTACCAATATCAATTTCCTATATACTTATTTTTCTCAATAAAAATGTTCCAAAAGAGGGTATACCGATTTAGCAAGGGTTAGTAGATAGAGCATTAGATAAGACACATTTGACTTACATTGTTGCTTATATTTTATATATTTATGTAAGGTAGGAATATCTTAATAAATGAATAATACGTTAGTCATAGAGAAGATATTCATGGTTAATAGCTACCATGTATCCTTTTAAGAGGAAACCAAAATGTGATAGATAGACGGATATATAGATAGGCCTATCGGTATATTGATAGGTTTATTCTATACACATAATATATATATATACATATATACGGACATTAATCATTTTAGACATTACCACTAAAATTATATATTTATTTAAGATGCTAAATATATATATATATATATATATATATATATATATATATATATATATATATATGACTCACACTGTTGCTTATATTTATATATATATATGTTTTTATACATATTTATATGTATTTTATATATTTATATAAGGTGTGAATAAATAAATATACAATTTGATTAATTGGTAAATAAAAAAAACAGTAAGAAAAGAGTAAAATAATAATTTATTAGAAATATGCAAACGTATATATATATATTATATATATATATATATATATATATATATATATATATATATATATAGGATTAGGGATGTTGGTCTCATACTGTTGCTTATATTCATATATATGTTTTTATACATATTGACATGTATTTTATATATTGATATAAGGTGTGACTAACGTAATAAATAAATATATAATAAGAATAGAAATTATTCATATTTAATAATTATCAATGGTCCTTTTTCTCTCTCTCTCTCTATATATATATATATATATA
>JAQBSW010007859.1:0-37887 GCA_029291075.1 Eudiplozoon nipponicum
CGCGCAAAGACGCGACGTTCAAGTGGGCGCGGTCACCCTCAACCACTCAGGAGGATCCGCCCATGGAAGGTTCGGAAGACGGGTGGGGTCAGCCTCCTTGGCGGCAGCAGAGGCTGAGCACCCCAAGATTGTTGGTCGCTCCACGTCTGAGGGCTCGAAGCACGTTGCTTTCGCGGTAGAGTGCAATCAAACTATTGTCTTTACAACGACGGCTACAGTCAAGTCATGCTTCAAAAGCCCAAATGCCAGCAACCAGTCTCATCGTCAGTTGCCACTATCAACATTTTTCTCATCCGTGGCGCAACCTCTGGCGAATGAATTCTCATAGACACTGGATCAGATGTAAGCTTACTACGCCACAATTATCTCGAACCCAACCACCCAGTCGACACTATAAGTCTGACCTGCACCAATGGCTCCAACATAGCGACGTTTGGAGTACGAGTACACACAATCTCGTTCTCCAAATCAAAAAGATGTTTCAAATATACGTTCATCATCGCCAACACGACAAGAAACATCAATGGACGTAACTCTCGAGCACTTCGACCTAACCATCCGTCCAAGATCGCAAGAGATAGAGGAACCAGTATCAGTGTTGACAAAACCAAAATCAATCGTTACACGGTATGACAGAGCAATAACACCTCCTGCAAGGTTAGCCTCTTTCATTTTGTACTAATTTTCATTGTCGGAGGGTGTATGCAACACGCGGCTCCGTGTTACAATCCAACGATGTTTGATACAGTGCTCTTTAAGGTCAAATATTCTAAATCTGTTCTTATACAATATTTCTCTTAACTGTGATTTTAGGAACAATCTCTGTCAGTTTCAAGCAGTTTTAATCGATATTTCTCAAACTGCAATTTTATTTGTAATTAATAGTGTTTTTATTAAAAAACTGAACCGCGCGCGATCCGCGAGGATCACGCGGTGGACTATTGTGTCACTGCCGATTTATTTCGCTTAGTGGGATTATTCATAATTTTACTGAAGGATTTACTGTTCACATAGAATAATGCATTAATATATTGACATGAATTAAAAACAGTGCAAGCAGTGAACTAAATATTTGTGAGTTTTTATCATTGAAGTCTTTATACGGTTTACAAATTCAATTTTAGTTATGACTAATAACATAAACTCAATCCATATCATCATGTATTTTCAATCGAGTTTTTGTCATTGAAGTCTTTATACGGTGTACATATCCTTTTTTAGTGAAATATTTTTTACAGTGATTCAATTCATGTCATCATGTATTTTCAATCGAGTTTTTATCATTGAAGTCTTTAAACGATTTACATATTCCTTTTTAGTGATAACTTTTAACCTTGATTCCATTCATGTCATCATGTATTTTCAATCGAGTTTTTTGTCATTGAAGTCTTTATGGGGCTTACCCTTTCATTTTTAATGATAACTTTTAACGTTGACCTTTTCCATATCATCATATGTTTTAAATCGATGGTATAAATGCTGTTCAATTCAGACATTTATATGCGAATAACTGATTGTGCATAAAACATTTCTCTTTGTAAACATAAATCATGTTAACTTTTCTCGTCTAGAAGACGGGTAATTTAGTTTAACTGTGAATGGTGTTTAAGACCTATTCTTGCAATAATTTCTGTTTTTTTGTCGACATACACATGGTCAGTGTGGACTAACTGTAAATTATATTTCTATTTGCAACATTATATCTAATATATGTATGAAACCAAGTTTCGGTTTTCTCATATCAACCATCCGAAAAGGATCAGACTGATTAGTGTCACGGGTAGTAATAATAGCCACCATTGATATGTACGACTGATATAGCATCCCCGCAAAATATCCCTACAATGTTATGCAAACTATATTCATACAAAAAAATATATTCTAAGCCAAATAATATATAGCACACTTGGAAGCTTAATCGAATAAATTTCAGTAAAATTATAAAATTTATTTATTTTTCAAATTAATAATTTTATACTCATTCTAACATCATAATAATTGACAATTTCTATTACTTGTCGGGTGGAACGCAACGACCGGAGAGAGCGTGCTTGTGGTTTTCAACATTTTTCTCTACTTTCGAAGGATATCGGGTTTTATTTTGTTTTTATTTTTCAGATTCTCGGGATTTCTTGTCTGATTTCTTCTCCAGGATACTCCAGGAATCTACCTACACATTATTTTGGAATCTACCTTCAGTTATCAAGGATCTATTTCTAGCCCACCCGATTTTTCCGTTTATTTCTACATTTTAATACCTATTCTTTTTTCGCTCAGCAATACTCTTTCTTTTCCTCTCTTTTACCGTAATCAATATTAATTCTACTCTTCTATCTAACTCCATCATGAACCAACTTTCGTCGCCAGCCCCCATCTCCCCGTTCCTCACCCAAAAGAGTATCTCCAATATTTCTGATCTCCAACAGCAAATGGCGGATATCACAGGATTACTTGGAGCACTGACTGGCAACCTTTCAGTCTCCTCCGTTCAGCCCCATTTGTTGCGTCAAGCAGATGCGTTTCTGAATGGGGTAGCCAGGGAGGTTGCCCTGCGAAACCACAACAAGCGAAACCTCTTTCTTTGAGCTCCGCGCTCCCCACTCTCAAAGGACGATCTGGCCTCAGATCTCATCAGTCAAATAGGGGAAAACTTTAGCCACCTTAAAGAGATCTCCTCGGGAAAGGGTCGAGCCTTCATTCTCTTCTCACACAAAAGACTGTCTGACGATGAGGTTCGTCATCTCATATTACATTCGCCCATCTTAACATCCGGACAAGTCAAACTCAAACGAGACTACACTCTGCTACAGAGGACTCTAGAGAAAGCACAAACTCACACACCGGACACCACCCCTCCTCCAGCTCATCACGCCTTTCCGGGCTGGAGCAATCCAAATAAAAACCGTTCAGTTCACGGCGGACTCCTTGGTGACGCACCTTCCTCCAGTCCACCCCTACTCACACCTTCCCGATTTGAAGGCCTTCCTCTCACCTTTAGCCCTTACTCCGCAACCAGCCCCCCTACACTATCTCAAGCTTTACCACGTCGTCGTGGCCGACCACGCCGCGCTAAGCCTCCTAATAACGCATCTTCACTCCCAAACCCGTCCACCAGGTCCACATCCCCTCGACAAGTTACCTTTGTGACAGATGCTATGAATCAGAAACCTAAAAAACGTAAGTCTACTAAGACCAAGCAAAACTTCGACCCAGCCCCATCAACTTCATCTCCCCCTACTGAATCCATCATCGTCCCCACCCTAGACAGTTCCGCCCCAGCTCCTGATCTTTCTTCGTCCCTGCTCGCCCCCTCAACGCACCTTCCGAGTGCCCCCTCGAACCCAGATATCTCGCCCCCCTCTTGTTTTCAAACCCTACAACTGCCTCACCCACCTGATAAACGCGGGACAACAGAAATCCAAATCGACTCTGACCACTCTATCCTTGTCAACGAGCGGTCTGTCACCCTCATCAGCCCTAGATCTCGCTCAACCCGCCAGCGGAAAGCCCCCGCACGCTTCTCCTCTCCGATCTAACCATCCCTCTCTCAAAGCGCTCTCAGCAATTCTCATCAATTGCAGGTCACTTACGCCTAAAATTAATCAACTACGAGCCTTTCTGTCCTCTAACGAGATTGACATATGCGTTCTTGTTGAGACTTGGCTGTCCCCTTCCATCCACTGTGATGACCTTTTCCTCATTCATGGATACACGTTCCTTCGTAGCGACAGAACTGTCGGTCGCGGAGGCGGACTAGCTGCCTATGTCCGATCCCTTCTTATGCCCAAACGCTTGTCGACATCGAACTCTCAAGGTTTGGAATTTTTCTCGTTTCAGCTACAAATCCTTAACCAAAGCATATCTACCTGCGTTGTCTACAGACCCCCTAATATCTCACTCATCGACGACACTCGCGGGGCCCAACTCCTTTCCACTCTTTTCTCTTTACACTCTGATCGGTACGTCGTTGTGGGTGATCTCAACCTCCCCATGACTAACTGGCATAATCTAGCTTCCGAAAGTCACCCACTGCTTCGACTCTTTGCGGATAACCTGCTACACCAATTCGTGCATTTTCCTACCCGAGGGAACAACCAACTGGATTGTGTTCCCTCCAATAACGAGATGACCGATGTTCGCTCTCGGGAAATCTTCCCCAATCTTGATCACTGTCAGGTATCCTTCCTCTTACCTCTCTTATCCTTCACCCCTCGAGAAGACACCCAATCTTTCAGACGATTCACCAACTGGGAAGAGTTCCGCCGACTCTGTGACACAGTTAACTGGAGGGACCTCTTTCTCCCAAACAACCTCTCCTCGTGCTTCTCCTAAGTCCATAACATCCTATCCTCCCACCATAACACCGCCACCTCCATTCAACAAGTATACTCGACGAATAAGTTGAACGCTCTGTTTAAGGCACGTGACAACCTCGCACGCAACTCTCGCCTACGCACATCGTCACTTGCTCGCGCCCTCGCTCTGAGACGCATTGATGGGCTCATTGAACAGGCTATCAACAAACAAGCGCTCCACATCGAAAAACGCATCCGCTCAGCTCCTAACACCCGTGCAAAGTTCGCCATCATCAAACACCAATTGTTGCAAAAGCCCAAAACCTCGTATATCAACTTCTCTCAGTCAGACGACCTTTGCTTCGCCAACGATTATCTGACTCATCTTCTCGACTCATTTTCCTCTCCCACTCCGCCTATTGAGATGGTAGACAACGGAGACTCCGAGAACCTACGCTGGTTATAGGTCTCTCCGGCTTCCGTCGCCCAAGCAGTTAAAGACATTAAATCTAAACACCAATTTGATCAATACGGTGTTTCAGTCAGCATGATTGCCCTTCTAGGCTGGAACGTCTTCTCTCTACTTGCAGATGTTATTTATCATTGTGTCGAAACCATCTATCTTCCCTCGGACTGGCTTTGCTCGACGATCTCTCCCATCCCCAAAAACGGCTCTTCCTCGATCTCATCATTTAAAGATCTCCGCCCCATTACTATCGTACCTTCTTTCACCAAAATCTTCGACAGGATCCTATACAACCTAATCTACCCTTTCATTAAGTCTCATGAAAACTTCTACCTCCTTGATGATCAACATGGATTCTTGAACGGCCGCTCATCTTCCACCAACTTAGTTAGTATTCTCAATAATTGCTACTCTTCTTTTTCTAAAGGGCTTCAGTGCACTCTCCTCTTCCTAGATATATCCAAGGCTTTTGACTCGCTGTCATTTTCAGCAATCGAATCCGCCTTACTGAGAAGCGGTATATGCGGCAATGTTCTCAATCTTATCAGCTATTATCTTCGGAATCGATATGCAAGAGTAAAAGTTGGCAGTAGTCTCTCGAGGCCAACCCATGTCCGATCCGGTGTTTCCCAGGGCTCTGTAATTGGTCCCATTCTCTTCAACCTTACGCTCGCGCACATACAGGTTGAAGACACTCTTTTCAAGCTGTTCAAATATGCGGATGATATGGTCATCGTATTCAGCAACCCCACAACTTCCAACCCTTCCTCATCCCTTATATCGGAGCTCCTATCCTCGCTCCACTTGCAGCTCAGCGGAATCGGACTCAAACTAAATCCCACCAAAACTCGCTTAATGAGACTCTCGTCTGATCCATTCTGCTCTATCCCGGCTGCCAACTACCCCCTCGACATAGAAATAATAGATTCGGCCAAACATCTCGGCATTCAATTCTCAAAATCCCTAGACTTCTCCCCACACCTTACACACACTACTTCCAAACTCTTCAAATGGGCCCGTCTGATATGTTTTAAGACTAACAATCCCACTCTCCAACTCACATTATTCAAGGTCTACGTTCTGCCCCTCATTTCCTACGCCAGCGAATTCTACTGTCCTCTCACCCACGCCTCCTCGTACACCATTGAACAGGTATCCTCCAGATTTCTTAAGCGAGTCTTCCCGAACTGCCAAAACTACAGGGAACGCCTACTTCTAGCTAACCTTCTTCCGCTTTGGTTCACACGTCACCTTCGAGTCATTTCTTTTATCCATAAGATCTCAACTTCCTTACCACTCTCCAACTTTGCCCACCCAAGTCACCACTACGCCACACGTTCTAGTAACTCTTCTATCCAAGCCTACCATACCCCCACCATATTTAAAAAAATCTATCTCTTCTCCAAAGCCACTAATGTCTTCAACGCTCTCCCCACAGACATAAAACTCCTACCCCAGCACGAATTCAAAAAGGCAGCCCATCAGTACTTCTTCAACAAATTTCTTTGTGATACGACCGATTGAAAACGAAACTGGTTCCTTCTCAATCCATAACATTTACTTCACCCCAGGCTATCTTCTTAACTAACTTCGTAGGGTTAAATCCATCAGGCAGCCATCTTCCACTCTACCTCTCTTGTCTTATTCTTTTCTTCTAGATTCACTAATACCACCTCTCAGCCCATTCCTAACCCCATTATATCCACGTTGTGGATACTCTACTACGTTTTGCTCATCCAACTCTTTTCTTTCTTTCTTGTTTCAGCGGAGGACCGGAAACCCAACAGCCCTACCGATCCACCAATGGTTCGCTTCGGACTTCGACTCTCCCTGGTCTTATTTTAATCTCGATCACGTTCTACAGATGCCTGCGATCCTTGCAAGACTCGCTCGCCTCAATCCTGCCGACTCCATCAATTCATTCGTCACGACAATGGACTCCAACGGTCGACGTCTACCTCCGGGCCGCCATCTTTTCATCTTCATCTTTGTTTTCGATCTCACATTCACCTTGAAGACCTGATACTTCACGGACTATTTCCAATTGATCTTGTCTAGTCAAATGGAACTTCGCTTATATTTATTTTTCACCAGATTGAACTATCTTGATGTTAATGATAACTTTTCCCCTCCCCAACCCCTCCCCCTGCTATTAAATACTTTGCTAGTCACAATTCCACTCACCTCCACATATCCTACCCTTGATTTGCTATTTCAATGATTGGGCCAGTTGGCCTTTGATGCCAAATAAATGTATTATTATTATTATTATTATTATTATTATTATTATTATTATTATTATTATTACCGATTAATAAAAGATACAAATTTAAAACTGTATACATTTGATCAAAGTGTACACTATATTTTAGAAAAACTGTCCGTTGAATTTTAATGCTCTGAAATGCGATAAGTATGATATGGATTAAATTTTGAAGTATACATAATTTATAATAAAATCCTGATATTTCGAAATTAATAATAATAATATTGGTCGGTTCCTGACAGTTAAGATATAATATTAAACACACGCAGTAACGTGTTTTGCCCTCCTAGGACGTTATTATAATGAAAAATTAGAATTTCAAAGAAAAATCCCCAATTTTCCCATTAAAATTTAATTTTAATTGAAATATGGTACGGTAAATAATAAATATAATTAGTTTTGTAGTCACCATTTTTCAAAAAAAAACGCTTAGTCAAGGTTAATGTTATAATGAAAAAATAATAATATCTAAATTTTTTATGGTATAAAATTTGCTAGATTTCGTTATTATATTTAGAGATTTTGCATGACAAACTCAAACTATTATATTTTAATTAAAAGTTCAATTATACATTTTCATATAAATGTAACGCAAGCACTTTCTCCTATGGCAAATAATTTCACTTTAACGCAGCCGTAATATGATATCCGTTAGACAATTATTATATATATATGGTATATTTGTTATAGATCTGGTTCCATATATATTATCACACACATTGTAATTTCAATTCAATGATTTCTTTGGCAATTATAGAAAACAGAATTTTAATGCTTAATAATGTGAGGAAGTTAAATCCTCCGCTTTATGTAAAATAACATTGACTGATAAATTTAAACCACCATGGCTGATTGTAACAAATTTTATTTAAAATTTTTTTTCTTTTTATTTTCCAGAACATTCTTTGTTTAAATACTTGATTTTGAATTGTGCGCCATTTTCAGTTTTTCGAGTGTCTCGCTCTTTGACTGGTCTTCTTTATTTTGGTCTGCTGCATTTTACAATTTTCTCTAGTAAACGAATACTTCATCATCAAATATACTACTCCATCAATTGCCTTTGTTCTAATATAATACAAGAGTGAAGGAGACGCCTTGGAACAGGTATATTTGATTTCTTCTGTTGTTCACGTATATCTCTTTCCAGATTATTTGTTGGGAGATACCGCTTTCCAACTTTCGCATTCCGATTGCCTAACATTAAGTGTCGATTTAATTGTTATAATATTTCGACATGGAAACCGATATTAAATTTGAGGACACAAGTAGGTTAGTGCAGGACATTGCGGACTTGAACCTAGGAGATACAAATGGTAATATAAGCCTATCAGACTCTACTGTGAATTTTAGGACTTCAAGCGATCTGGCATCTATGGGGCTTTCAGACTCGAATAGGTTAGGGGCCTCAACAATAATATATAAATATCATGTAACGTGAAAAACTAAAATAAAATCACATGAATGAACTTAAAAAATGCGCATTTGATATAATATAACTTATAATATAATATAACTTAATAAATTTGTTCTATTGTCTTGACGGTACCCGATAGCAACACTATGGTTTCCATAAACCCAAAATGGATTTAACATTAAGGTTGCATATTCGATCGAGAGTATCAGCACTATGGATTTCCAGATACTCAGTGTCACACAAATTCTGGAACTACACTAAATTTGGACAACTGTTATATAGCAAATCCACGCACATTGGCCTTTTCACTTTTCGCGGTAATGATGAAATAATTTAATTCAAATTCTAGTTATTGTAATCTTTCAACCTAGTTCACTAGATACAGTGATATAAACTATTTAAATGGTATTAAATCTGGTAGAAAACTTTAAATAAATTTTGCGAGCTTCAGATAATTTTCAAGTCCGTATTAAATTAAGAATCGATCAACATATCAAATTCCTCTCTTAATCTTACCATCCCAAAGCTTTCAGTTCAATGCCGTAGTTCCTAATCTCTTTAGCTTTACAACATCTTTCATTGGACTAAGTATAGCACAAAGACGGAACTAAATAACCGTCGAGCTATACGTTGACTTAAGTGTTATCGGTAATTCACATAGATAGAAAAATACCTTAGCAAGAAGTATAACTTTATATCTTTATAAAGATATCTCGTGAAATATTAGGCGTTATAACGATGGCAATTTGGAGAAAGTAACGAATTTATTGCGATATACGTTGTCATCTTAATCAGTAAGTGATAGATACTTGTGTGGCGCGCATTATGGGATGTAAATATGGATAACTGAAGCCGAGCACGAACAAAGAATTTATGAATTCCCAACAGATATCTATTTAAAATATTATTTAATAGTTTAATTCTGCACATTCTTATAAATTTGCAATAATAAGGCTTGACTTTTGAAAATATTATGTTTTGCTAATTACACATATCTGAAACTCATAAGAAAATGTTACTCAAACACAATTCACTCCTTGTTTATAATAATTTCCAAAAAAAAGGTGATGCCTTAGGATAACAGTCTTTTCATAAATTAATAGTTAAGCAATTTGCATGGAGGATCCCTCCACAATTTCTTCCATTACGGTAGAACAACTAACTCTGCATTGTTCAGCCGTAGCACAACTTAAAAGATAGTGAATACAACTACATCTGCTGAAAAGATTACTTTCAGTTGGTTCATATTTAAATATTATTTAGACTATGATTTTACAACTTATTTTTAAATGAAATGTATATAATGATGAAACTGAAGAGTTTAAAAGTTTTTCATGTGACAGGAGCCTTTTTAATTTAAGCATCCATGATTAAAATCTGATTTTCAATATTACAAAATGCGCACTATTGCCATTTATTATTTCCAATCTAATTGTGTTTATTATAAATTTTAATTTCATAAACTTGCAATTTCTTTAAATGTTATGGCTAGAATATTTATATTTCTGTATTTACAAAAAATCTAGTCAAATCATATGATTTGTTATGTTTTTGCATTGAAAACTATATCTCTATTTTAAGGAAACCATATTAATCCTCTATCTAATAGAAGTTTCAGTAGCATTCATTTCAAACTAGAGAAGATAAAGAATGCTTATTTTTTAAGAATGATTTATTTTAATAAATTACTAATTTAAGACAACAGGTTGCATATAAAAATTAGTTTGGCTAGGTTAATAATATTACACTTATTGATTTCAAATACTTTTTTCACCTTTAAAAATTATTAACTGGTGCAAATTATTTTTAAATTCAATTTAGCATTCAAACTAATATCATTCATGCACTGCAACTCTAAGAATAAATAAGGAATAGAGCAAACTTATATGAAATTCTGCCCTGCTGTTTAACATTTTAACGATTTTTTACCATTTTTAGAACGCTATTAGTTTCTTCTAAGCTTTGTCGGTCTCCTCTGCTTTTCGTGGATTTTGCATTCAAATTATATTTTGCTTTAGACGCCATAAAAGCTTTATCAAGAACATAAATGAAGTGCAAAGTATAGCTTTATATACATTGCCTTTTGTGAGATATATGAAAATACCTTTTTTAAATTTATCAGAAAAGAACATGACAAAAGTTCTAATAATTTTCATCTGCATTGTGCGTGATCAAAATATATTTACATATTATCATAATTTATTTACCTTTTATGGTAAATCAAATAAAATAGCGTACATAAATCCTTAACTTTAATCCATATAACTTTACAAAATGGATGGTATAGGCTCCACCATGTATACATATGCTGCATTAAAATATTTCAATGTTTATGAAATGTTAATAGCTTATTTTTAGTATGCAACTTCGTACGATTGCGAATTGTCTAAAATATCAAATACGCTTCGACAATAATATAAGTAGAGATCTGGTCATTTACAAATCTTTGTTATGTGAAAATTCCGTGTGCTCATACTAATGTGTTCAATTCATGTCACAGTTAAATATAATATTGGTGAATTTTATGTTAGTACACGTCATGAATATGTTATAGCCTTTCTCTTGTAGAATTATGACAAATATACTGTCACTGGATACGTCTTTAATATTTATTTGGATGCAAAAAAACTTAAATAGAGGCAAATACTAATTAATGCTTCTAGGTTAACCTATTTAGCAGGAGCCAATATGGCATTTTCAGACCTTAAGATCAAAGTCGCCCTAACTCCAAAATTTAATAATAACGCAACAAACATTATACTACCTGAGGGAAGTGACATTGAATAAAGTACTTATATAATTAAATGATCTCTTCATTTTATTTCCAGAAATTGTTATACATATATATAACGGAGCTTGAATGCGTAGGATTATTGTATTTAATAACACCGAGCACACTAGAGACAATTTTTAGAAAAATATGAGTTCATTAATGTCGTTTGTGGTTACAAAAAAAATATCCATAATGATAAATTTACATATAAGCAAAAGTCTGATATTTCTACATGCATGTAAATGCTACTGTAATACTCTAAATACTGTTTATTTGTATTTAAAGTCATTTTTATTATTTTATTATTTTTGCAACTTTGTTAATTGCTACGATATTTTAGTTCCAAAAGCAATATATTATAGTCTTCTGAGTCCACCACTCCTTAAAAACTAGTATCTGAGATGTTTCTGGATAAGCGATTGGAAACATCTGAGTATTTTTATATTATTATGCAGAGAATTATCGACAATTTCATAAGTTGATGATTTATTTACAATCGCAATTTACAGAAATGTAGTAACTATCTCAGTGATATTAACGACACATTGTAATCTATGAGGTTTAATGAATGTTTGACCCTCTGATATCAGTTGAACCTCGGACTGATACAAAATTTACTCTTTCTGCTGTCAAAATATTAGCTAACTTATGGTGGTGTGGGTTCTAGTACATTAATGAATACTGGTGAAAGAAAACATCCTACAAAATCATTGATTCAAGCGTCAGTTTTTAGATTATTCATTGCAGTGAATGGGTTTCGGTAAATGTTAGAATTTAACAAATTTTTCCATCTATACATCAATTATTTGGAGGAATTATGGTGAAGCCTGATCGTTTGAAACAACGAATACCGACAAATTTTACGACCGTACAAATTTTAACCATTCAAACGTAAAATGCTTATAGCATTAATGGTGGCAATGAAAATATGAGACACTGAATCTTTTTAAATATATAATTCTTAAAATTTTCACTCATGCAAAAGTCAATTTATAAGAGAAATTATTGTGATGAGTTATCACGTGTCTATTGGATCTAGGTTAAATATTTACATACAAATCTCGCATGTTCAAGCACTAAATGATTATATATACAATGAAGTGGACTGTTAGTGTGACCAAATGATTCCTGGTGAATTGTAGACTCCAAATGTTACTATTAAAGCTTTAGTTATTAAAAGAATTGTAGCTGAAGTTATTTCTGTTGCTCAATGATTTGTGGGGAATTTTAGACTCCTGCAAGCTTGACATATTCTGGTGACATAATAGAGCCATAATAGCGTCTAGTTATTATATTACACAACGATTCCAGTTGAATATTTCTGTCCTACAATTGTTACTCACTCAGTTCTCAATTGATTAAAACAATTAGGACCGTGATAGATTATAAAACATTATACTGCTTAGTACATGTTGAAGTGCTAAAATTCTTCTCAATCAATCGTCAAATGTTTACAGAAATTATCAAAGTTTTTGATTATCTGACACGATGAAACATGGTGAATTTTAGTCCTGCAAATTTTACTCATTTAATTCTCTAACTTTTAGAGCAATTATGATGCGAAGTGATTATGTGACACACTGAATCACGGTGAATTTTTCATTTCTACAAATTGGAGAAATTCAAAAGTCAAGGGATACTATTACTATTAGAATTATTGTATTGTAAATTCTATGCATTTTACCATTATATCTACTATGATTAAAAATAAACAATTTTAAATCATGGTTCTGAATAATACATAATAAAACAATCGAATTGTACCCTAATCTTTGCAAATATGGGATAAGATGAAAAAATTTATTTTAATTTATATAATTAATTATTATATAAAACGATTCATTGAGATGCAATTTTTTCACCTTATTATAATACTTGTATCAAAAATTGATATAGCGTGCGCACTGATATGATTGCAGAATGTTACGTTGTTGGTAGACCATATAATAAAATGATACGACTTATTTATTTTTATGAATCATAATAGACATACTTATTTGATGTGATTTCTCTTACATTCCATATGGCCAAGGTACAGATTCGACCCTTTATTTCGAATGTTTCAACATTACCAGTCCTCCATCTGCACACCCAGTACACTGTTCACAATATTAGATTTAAGCAAATATGGTAACTGTGATCCAAATCAGTTCTATTTATATATTAATTATTGAAATAATACTGGTTTCAAAAGAAGTTAATCAAATCTATATATTCACATGAAAACTCCCACTCATTAAATATATATATATATATATATATATATATATATATATATATATATATATATATATATATATATATATATATATCATTCTACCCTTCCTATGTGCAAAAAAAAAGAAATATTACCAGATACAAGAAACAGTTCTCTCATTATCTCCTCAAGTATCTACTAATTAACTTACCTTTATATATAAATTGGAAAGCAAAACAAGATAGAAATATGTAAACATAGAGAAAGTGAATAAACGGAAAACAATCAATTGCGGGCGTCGCATCCTGTCCAAGTTCAATGACTGAGCATGATTTTTCGGCTTACATAAATCCGGCTGCAATTTGTTTATCCGTAAGTTTTCTTATGTGTCTAGCTCTCTTTGTTATTGCATTTAGAAATTATTTTGAATGCTACGTCTGGAGAACATATGTGTGATATTTCGAGGATTTGATGCGCAATTACCGCTGTGTATTTACCATTTGATTTAAAGCAGGCGTTTAAGTTACAATGTTCTCCCATTCGAGTAATATACCGTCCGTTCGATCGGCCTACATAAGTTGATCGACAACGAGCGCACGTACATTCGTAAATAATATTTGATATCGACACTAACGGCTGTTCCACTTTGTTTGCTGGTAAAGACAAATGTGTTACCATAAATAACACTCGTAATTTAGCTACGTTAAATGTGCTTGTTAATGCTGTTTAACCTTCTTTTCTTCAACTGGGGAAACTACACCCCCTTTAAAGGGATGTTTAGGTAGATTATTTTCTTTCCTGGCCCGTAAAAATTCTTTTTGTTTTTGTACAATGAATTTTATTAAAGCTCGCATTTCAAAAGAATCTTTCAGAAAACTAGATGAATTAGTGACGTTAAAGTTTAGAGCGCAACGAAAGTTACTGCGGAAAGTACATTATTATCAGTGTAGTAAACTATTATGTTTCCTAAGTGATTTGGGGCGCAGTTTACTACGAGTCAACCGAAGAAATCTAATAAGGTTTGCGTATTCCAAAATTGAGCAGTTAAATGAAGATGAAGCAGTGGTACAGGCAAGAATCGGGTGTGTATCTTGTGTATTAGAAGAACTAAGTCTTTTTGCAAAAATGAAATTTCTGATGTTTTTGCCGGCAGTTACAACGAAAGATAAAGCAATAATTTTGAATAAATTGCTGAAAAATATAAAACCTGGTGTTTTGCGTGATTTAATGCCGACCGATCTTGATAAGCGTGTGCTTAACTTATCAAACGTGACACTAGATCAGCTAACAATGGAGGCACAATCGATGGGCCGAAATTATGGACTACATCCTTCTAATGAATACGATGTTGATTTTGAGGCAGCATTTGAATTGGTATTTGAACAAACAGCTGACTTAGAACCTACCAGTATTGATTATAACAAGTGGTTCATCAGGCTTCACATTTCAAATCGTCTAAATGCGCAGAACAGTATGATTTCACAAAGCAACATCTAAATGCGCTTAGAGGTATCAGCAGAAATGCATATATCAAAATACTTCGTGCTGATAAAGGCAAGAGCCTAGTTATAATGGACAAAACTGATTACATACAAAAGATGGAAAACGTGTTAAAGGACAATAAAAAATTCACACGTCTAGTCAATAAATCAGATGAAATAGACAAAGTGAAGCGCAAAGTAATAAATGGACTAAAGCTCTTGACAGATGCCGGTTTAATTCATGAGGACACTGCACACAAGCTCAAACCAGTTGGCTCATCTACACCAACAATATACGGATTACCAAAAACACAAAATAAGGCCAATTTTAACAATGGTAAATTCTTCGTTCCATGCACTAGCTAAATTGATAGTTCGTGTACTTGATCCATTACGTAAACTACTAGGTAATAATTCGGTTGCCAATTTTTATGAGTTTGTAAACAAAATTCAAGATATAAATGTTAAATTAAGATTATGGTATCTTTTGATGTTACGTCGTTGTTTACAAATGTTCCATTTGATGAAACCATTGACATTATAGTCAAAGCCGTAGAACACGACATATAACCAACGCAGGTGCCAGGTCACACTTTACGTAAGCTTATCCTATTATGCACGAAAGACGTACGGTTTCGTTTTAATGGAAGCATCTATAAACAGACTGATGGTGTGGCAATGGGGAGCCCCTTATCTCCAGTTTTGCTGGGTTTTTTCTAAGGCACCTATAGACACATCATTAAAGAGTGACATAAATATATGTGGTCAATATATGCGGTACGGGGATGATATATTTCTTGGTCTTAAAAACAGGTGGCAATCATGAACAATGATTAAAAGTTTCACCATAGTACATAAGGATATGGGCTTCACGTCATAGCAAGAAAAAGATGATCGTCGGCCTTTCCTAGATGCACTATTAACGAAAGAAAATAATGTAAAATTAAACAGAATAATTAACCATAGACCAACATGGTCTGCACAGTATTAGCACTACAGCAGTATTTTGCTATTTCTATATAATTTATCAACAGTTCGTGGCTGATTTTCAAGAATTCACAGACTAGTCAGTCAAGATTAAAATGAAAATGAATATAATAAAGCAATTAACGATTTAATCTATAATGGCTATCTCAGACAATTAATTTAATCAATTATTAAAACAGGAATTAAACAGAAACAGACGTATTACGGGCCAGAAAAGTAAATAATCTACGTAAATAACCTATTTAAAGGGGGTGCAGTTTCCCGATTCGAACAAAGGAAAGTTGAAGCAGCATGAACACGCACATTTTATGTAGCTAAACTAGGAGTGTTATTTGAGGTAACACACACCTGCCTTCACCAGCAATCAAATGAAACAGCCGTTAATGTTGATAAAAAAATATTATTTATCCATATACATGCGCAAGTTGTCGATCAACTTTCGTACGCCGATGGATCAGATGGTTAATTACCCGAATGAGAGAACATTGTAACTTAAACACCTGTTTTAAATTAAATGGTGAAAACACGTCTGCAATTACGCAGCATTTCGTCGTAACATCGCGCATATGTTCTCGAGACGTAGAATTCAAAATTATTACTAAATGCAATACCAAAAGGGAGCTAGCCACACACGAAGCTATATGGATTTATGCAAACAGAATAAGCATGCTCAGGCATTGAGCTTGAACTGGATATGATGCATGCAATTGATTCGTGTTTGTTTTTTCTTACTCTCTATGTTTGCACATTCCTCTCTTGTTTAGTTTTCCAATTTATATATAAAGATATGTTCATTAGTAGATACTTGAGGAGATAATGAGAAAAAATTTTGTTGTATCCGATAAATATTCTTATTGTTTTTGCACATAGGAAGGGTACCATGAATTTTATTAAAGCTCGCATTTCAAAAGAATATATATATATATATATATATATATATATATATATATATATATATATATAAAAGCAAATGTGTGATATTTCAACTTTTTTTAAATTTCACAATATATAGAATAGATGTGAAAGCGTATGTATTTAATCATTTATAAATCTGATAAACTATCTGATGAATAATATTTTTGAGAAAGATAAGGATAGGAGTTGATATCGTTCTGCGTCATTCTCAATCATATTCAAACAAACGTGGTCCTTAGCCAGGTATATAAATAAATCCGGTTCATCCCTTTCCCATTTCCTTACTCCGTGAAGAATTCTTTAAATGTTCGGCCTAATTATTTTTCTACTAATATTACTTTCATTACAATATTGCCTAATTTTATTTCATTGGACAATCTAATTAGTCAGGGTAATCTGTTGCAATGGCATAACGCGATACGTTTGCATTCAACCCAGTCCATATTATGATCATTTCCATTTAATGCCTACCTAGAAATGATCTTTATATGTGTAATTATTTAGGTCCTCTTCTTCGAACCTTTATCGCGCATATGATTTCGACTACATACCTAAGCTTGCAGTCTTCGCAAGGTATCACATATATTCCCGATCTATTGGGGGTTTCGATTTTTATCGTTTTGTTAATGTGGCTTATTGCCTATAGTAAGCCATTACCTTAAAACTGTTTTGATTTTGTATTTAGCTGCTGGTATTATCATATCGCTGATCAATTTTAAATCAGGTATAAACATAATTTTCTTTTAACCAGTTCTATTACTTTATTAACTCCGTATATTGTATTACATTTAAATCTCATAAAATTCACCCTCATTATCCTCTCTATTATAATTTTCGGACAGCCGTTACTTTTGAATAGTTACTACAATACCTTATATCTATAAATCAAATTCACTTTTCTAAGATTTCTTCATATCATGGATATAAGAATGCCTATATTTTCCATATGGATGGTTTGAGAAAAAATTTAGAATGAGTCACGTGTACGTCTCTTTCCGATTTGGGTCTATTTCGTCTTATTTTTACATTTACAAAGCAGAATTTATCATTATTTTCTTTTTCTTTAGTAAGTTATAATTCGCCGAGCTGATTGGATAGGTCTAGAGATTTCTTTAGCTAATTACAACCATTGTTCCAAATTATATATATTTTTATAAAACTCTGAATAAACTATCAAATACAATTCATACAATTGTCCGGCTGTTGTCGTTGCTGCACATAAAATCAGCAAAACCAACGAAGCCCTCAAAATAGCAATTGTTGAATCCTGCGAAAGTTAATCTACTGAATGATATCCATTTGCATAACTATCACGTAAAGGCAAGATAAGTTTAATAACGAGGCTTTTAGGTATTTTAATCATCAGAATATTCTTTGATACTCTTGCTAGTGACGAATAGTGTGGTGCATTTTTCTTGCAACCTTCTTCAAGGCCGATAAATCAGTCATTCTTACTTCATTGATGTAGTCCTCCATACATAGTTTTAAGATTGGTAACCGCATCGGAGATCAATAATACTGTTGCAATTTTTCAGACGTAATAACGATGAATATTTGGCAATTATAATTCAAATCGTATTAAACATTTGACTATTTCATTTTTATTAGTGAACTTGTGATTTTTATGTCTGAATTTGTCGGTTTTTAAACGCGTTAGTTAACAGTTGAACTGTCTAAAATGCCGTTTTATGGCCTACTAATTTAACATATTGATAGCCCTATTAATTGTTGCTATGCTATATACTACATGAAACCTACACTACGTATAGTCTATGTCAGCGCATTGTATTTGCATTACATATTGCTAAAAGATTTTTCTGGCACTTTAAATTGCCGCAGTATATTTTGATTATTTCTACGTATAGAAGTTAACAATGAAATCATTAATTTAATCGATATTCCAGAAACAAATGTCAAAACGTTGTGCATATATGATTTTAATAAACAAAAGAAACGCTTGCACCTCATAGATTATGAAAGCGGAAAAGAAATTATAATAGTGTGGAGGCTCCATACTTAGTAGTAAATGAGAACCCCATAGATGCTAAGTCGTTTTCGGTCTTAATATACCCATTTAAGTCTGAAAAGTTAGAATTCTCGTTCACATCTACTAAGTTCATACCTGCTATATCTTGAGCTAACTTGCTTGTGTCCTAAAACTTAAGATTAGCTTCCATGTTAATCAAACTTAAATATTAATTTGATAATTTTGTGTTAAGAACAAACTGTTTACTTCTTACATAGCGAAACATCCGATCAAATAACTTGAAAAGAAATAAGACTCAAAAAATAGAATTATTAAATTACCTTTTAGAGAACGTCACAAAACTGTACGATTCAAAAAACAAAATTATAGCAGGTGTATATTGGGAAAATCGAGTAATTATAATCGCAAATTAGAGTAAAACAAATGCATCTTGTTAAGGAACGTCAGGCCAGTCACGTATTAATTACCAGAACTGAAATTACGCACAATTAAAAAGTATATATACTGTCACGTACTTAAACAAATAATGTTCTAGAAAATAAACGAATAATTTCTTTTTAAAAAATTTTCGTTTCAATCAGCAACGATTGTTTACATTTATCAATAAATGTTATTTTATTTTGGTCGGAGGAAATATCTTCCTCTAATCATTGTTCCTTGGCTCACTTTGAACTATTCTTGAATGAGTTGTGCATAATAGCGCTTCTGAAGTCGACATTACAACCTGTTCAGTTGTCACTGACACTGCTAATTCGCCTGGCAAAGACAGAACGTTATGATCTTGTAACTCGGTAGAACATGATGTCGATGTGTTCATTAACGCGTCTTGTGAAATTTGCTTCTTTGAACTATGTGCCTTTGTGATTGGATTGCACACACCAGATTCGTCCATGGAACGATGTTTATTCAACTCATCTGGCAATTCAGTCCTATCATCAATCCAGATAAACTGGGGAATGCAACGATCAAAATATCACAATCCGTAATGCTATTTACCACTATGACGACATTTTCCTCTGCCATCCTCTTGACCTTTAATGGTCCTTTGTAAAATGGTGCCAGGCAATTCTTCCTACTTTTATTAGTTACATAAACATGCGAAGCCGATCTTCGATCAGAGAACACATAGCACTTGGTTTTTATTTTTCTATTCTTGGTCGGAGTCAGACGAAAAATCTTATCTCTATGTACCCCTGCAAACCAATCAGCATACCTAGAAGCCTAATCAAAACTACTTGGAATTTCTAATTCAAGATATCCAGGAAACCTTAATGGTTCTCCATATACAAATTTTGCTATTGAGTATCCTTATTGTGCACCAAATCTGTTGCGAATGGCAAGTATTACTATAGGAAAATCGCGTATCCAGCTTCTTCCGCTCGTACACATTAATGTAGCTCTCAGTTCACGATACAGCCATTCTACCATTTCATTTCCTCGTGGATTGCATGCGCTAATATGTAATATATTTGTTCCCATGATATTGAGATGTATTACGAAAAGCTCTGACATAAATTGACTACCGCGATCATTTGTGACTCATTCTGGAAGATCATAACGCAATATCCAATTATGTAGGAACACGAAAAAGACTTCTTGCGCTGTTATATTTTTTAAAATCGCTTATTTGAAATAGCGACCAAAACGATCTACCATTGTTAGCACATATTTTTGATCGTTGACATCAGGCATCTCAACAATGTCTATTTGTACATGTCTAAACCAGTTGGTATCTCAATATACTGTATGACCGTCTAAACAATGCTCAAAATGTAGTACTGCAGCATACACAGCAAGAGGCTCTTTACCAAAAGTATCATGTCGTTTTTCCCGATCATTTAGATGTCGGTTATCAACCGCAATCGATCTTACTCAATCCTTGTATCTTTGCCAAATCACTCCCCTATTGCAATATCTGAGGTATCTGTGATTAGCTCGAATGGCTTCTCCCAATTTACCGGTGCTAGTGTGGTTATGTCACTTAGTATTTCTTTGTCCCTGTGGAATTATTCTCGGTCTTCCTGACTCAAGTTTATAGGCCAGGACTTCTTGATCGTGCTCTTTTCACGTGTGACATGGCATGTTAACTATCCTATAATTCCAGCTAGACCTAAAATGAATCGTCGGTAATAGCTGAACGTGCCCAAGAACCTTCGCAACTGTCGCACTTCGCGGGACTCCATTACGTCATTAATAGCTTGGTTTGTTTTTCCAAATGTTTAATTCCGACTATGGAAAGTACATGTCCATGATAATTAACTGAAGAGCATCCAATGTTACTCTTATTGAATTTGACCTCTAATCGATATTGTTCCAGCATGGTCAAAACTGTTTATAAATGCTTACAATGTTCCTCACTTGATCGACTAAAATTAATTATTTCGTCAATGTACAACCTTGCTAATGGAAAATTCTGTAGGACTTCTTCAGGCTAACGCTGGAATGTCTGACTGTCATTCTTCAACCCAAAATGTATTCGAAGAAATTCATGTGAACCCCCTCCTGGAAATCTGACTGCGATTAGTGGTATAGAAATTTCCTCTATTGGTATCTATTAGTACGCTTTCTGGAGATCAAAAGTTGCTTTAACCTCAAATTCCATTATGTATCGGAGCAAAGTATTCAGGTTAGAAAAAGGATAAAAATCACTATTTGACACTGAGTTTAATAGACAATAATTCCCACAGACCCTGCATTGTCTAGATTCAGATTTGGAATCTACCACTATTGGGGAAGCAATATTGGAATCTGACTTTCTAAAATTCCCCTCTTTGTGCAATAGGTGAAATTCAGACACAGCATATTGGTGCTTGTTTTGTGCCAATGGTTGGGCCTATAGTGAACTAGGTTACGGCGCCACCGATTCTATTTGGTGTTCTACTCCTGTTTTTGGCACTGAATGCTTGAAACACTGCAATGTGTTTCTTGATGATTTTGGCAAAGTCATTTGCAAACGTGGGACGGGGTAAGAGGACTGTTCTAACTGCCGAAATGTCAGACTCAGTTGGTATTAACATCCCTACGCCTTCTGCTATAGTCCTGGTTTTAGGATCTAGAGTCAGTTTGAAGTGCGTCAAGAAATCCTTCCTAATAATATGGTCCTTGACATCGGCCACAAGAAAGTTCCATGCGAAAGCATATTTCTGGCCTAATGTTACCGACAATTCTTTCATCCCGCAGACTCCTTTCGGACTACAATTTGTGGCCCATAGTTGATAATCAAATGTGGGGCAATTTGCTTCCACCACATCTGACCTAACTATGCTTACTTCAGTATTTGTGTCCATGAGAAGCTTCAGTCCAGTAAATTCATCTTTAATAATGTATTTGTTTCTGGATAATCCGGCAATGTTTTCCAGGTCTCCGCTTAGAAAGTATCTGACCATCTTGCCTTCTGATTCGGTGCTATTTCATCTTATCGTATCTTTTGCATTTGTCTTATGTATGTCTTTTAAAGGCATGTCTGGGAGACTTTGCAATGGAACCCTCCCTACGGCTCCTACTAGCGGGGGTTTTATCCTTTTCCCGGTGATTAATTCTTCTTTACCGGTTTAGTGCTTCCTTTCAATTTGGGTCCACCTAAACGCGGGTACATGCAATTCTCTACCTGGCACATTACACTGTGTACTTATTCACAATGTGGCTTACACCATCCGCGCGGCCCATCGAAGTGTTGACGTGAGTAACTCCCTCGCCGCCTAGTATTTCTATCCTGACCCTGAAGTATCGAAATAGCTATCGCCATATCATCCATCTTGTGATTCCTGCTGTTTATACACTCCGTCTAGCCCTGAGAGTTTACTTGACCAATCAACATTAATTGTTTCGAATACCTCTAATGTGATTCTAAGCCTGAATTGTAGCTCAACTGTAAAATAGAATTCCTCACATCTCTAGATATATTCAAACCGGAAGCTTTTGTACAAAGCTGTTCATAAAACTTTAATGGTTGTTGACGCTCCATCTTTTCTAAGCGTAATAATTCGCACATTTTGCCGAACATTGAAGCTGATATTTCTGTTTAATTTTGGATATTATTAACTCAAATTCTTCTTCCACATTTCCGTTTCTAACGATTTTCAGGTGTTCCGGAAATTCTTTGGCAATGCCGCCCATGCTGCAGCAAATTTCTCCATAGGTTTTACAATCTGTTAAGTTTTGAATATCATTTAGGCATCCTCGGATCTATACGGTAGTAGTATGAATATTTTTGGACTGGCACGATCGCCATTTTTTGTGGAGCCTCCATTCCTATTAGTATATGAAAACCTCATATATGCCAAATCGTTTTCAGTCTTAATATATCCATTTGAGTCTGATAAGCAAGAATTCTCATTCACACCTATTAGGCTCATGACTGCTATATCTTGAACTAACTTACTTTTGTCCTCAAACATAAGATTAGCTTCCATGTTAATCAAAACTTAAATATTAATTTGATAACTTAGTGTTAGACAACGGAGAGTGTACTTCTTACCTAGCAAAACACCCAATCAAATAACCTGGAAATAAATACGACGCGAAAAACAGAATGATTAAATAACCTGTTTCAGAACGTCTTCAATATGTACGATTCAAAGGACAAAATTATAGTAGGTGTATATTGTGAAAATCGAGGAATTATAGTAAAAAATCAGAGAACATAAACAAATGCAGCTTGCGGAGGAAAGTCAGGTCAGGCACATTATAGATTACCGTTTGATGGCATGAGAATTAACCATTTGTGCGCATTGTTCACTGTTACATGTACGAGTATTATATTACCCAGTGTAGTTGATCGTTTCACATTGTTGCGCAAATTCGTATTTTGCACATGGTAACAGCGCCAGTGTGGATTGCAGAGTTGAACGCTCATATTGTTTGGAAACTTCTGTCACCGTATGCGCCTCTATATATATCTATATATAGACTGTATACAATTTCAATCGCACTTACTTTGACATTGGGATAGGAAAAACACAACACATGTAGTTATTATGTTTTACATCTCTGTGCGAATTTCATTCTGATACAATCATTAACCCTGTTTTTCTTTATTAGGTTTGAACTAAAACCATTTGAAGTTTTATTAAATTTTTATGATAATTGTGCATAATTTAATTTATAAAATATAAACTGTTTTTCATATTTAGGATTACAAATTATCTTCATGCAAAATGTCGTAAGAGAACTGATGTTGGTTAATACAAGAAAATTCCGGCTGAAAGGAAGTGAAGTGGCTTTTAGATGATATCAAGATCGTAGTAAGAATTTAAATAATTATTTCGATTGGTTATAAGAAATAAATATTTCGTGATCTTCTGAATTATATGAATTTCTTCATATATATTTGGACTCGGTAAATTGTAATTGGATTATTATTTGTTTATTGAATTTTACGTTCTTTTGAGCCTTCCAAATATATAAATACATAAATGTCTATGTATATATTATTTTAATATTTAATATTTATTTGGTTAAAACATATGAGTCTAGTTTTATTTACTTTAATTAAAATAGCCATTTTTATATAAATACTTAAACCATTATGTTCAAATATACGTATGTGATGAGTTCTCAATAAACACGAAAACGGGCTATTTGAGTAAATTCTTTTTCTACACTGTACAATACTAAGTTTATGCTGTCAAATATATGTACCTGATGGGTCAGGTGTTTAAATGAAGATCGCAACCATGAATAAAGTAATTAATATCACAGCCCGCACAAACGTTGCTCGATAAATTGTATGGTTATATTTAATCATGTAAGATATTTTCTTACTTATCCTATTAATACGTATTAGGTATATCGTAAATTCATAATATTGCTTATATTATTTTAAACGATTTTAATATAAATTTTTATTCCGCATATTTGATTAACTTTGATTTAAATATTAATTAAGTGGAAAATATTTTAGGCTGGCCGAAAACTAAACTAAAATTTTAAGTTATGAGAATGTTCTAAACAAACGGTTTTGCCTTGGTATGGAACACCAAAAAATATTCTAAATGCACATATTTGATTCCAAGTGGTTATTGTTACAGAAATTACTTTTTGCAACTTTGTAAAATTATGTTAAAATATAAATTTTAAAATCAACGTTTATTTTATAGTGATTATTTAAAAAAATAATATAAGTCAATAAAGTTTTTAAATTGTTAATGCACAATTCGAATTAAAAGTCGAATTTTTAATTTTATTTAATTGGACATTGTAATACTATGTAAATTAACGTCAACTTCAGCTTAGGAAATCAGAATTTATTTAGAATTTGGACAGCTTCGTCTATTACAAATCGATGTTCTAAATGATAATCTAAGTGTCGACGGTTGCTTCAGCATTAGCATCTCCCTCAATATCGACCGAAACGTAACCGACGTAAGAAGAGTTTACGTTGGCTAGGTATTTGGTATTAGCATTGACGAAGAAACTGTTTAATAGTAGAGTTGTCGCGACAAGTGAAAGTGTGTACAACCAGTTCATGTTTTAGCTATTTATTTTGTTGAGCTTCTCATGCTTATATTCAAAATCTTTTCTTCTTAATTAACAAAAAATGCACATGGATCTTTCAGTATTGTAGAAAATATGCAATTCATGGTTATGTCAGCATACTTTTTACCCGTTCATTGAAACATTAATAACATCTACACAAATTATGCTTGGCAATTGCTTAAAACCATATCGTGGTATAATTCGTTTTAGTGGACATTAAAACTAATCGCACATTGAAATTTAATTTGGCTTTTTGCTACAAAGCAAAACAAATTGTATCTTATATTTCTAATTAACTTATTACAACATCAGCAACATGAATAAAAATTTATGTATATTTTTCTGAATTTAAATTAAAGTATCAGCTTATAATAACGAATATATATCCATTCAATACAATAATAAATCGATTCATTAGATAGTTTAATTATCATTTTTGAATAGGTGTACAAATTAATCAGTTTTTAGTTGGTCCAATTCAAATACACCACAGATTTTCTTTAGTGGAAACATTCCTTAAAATAGTGAATACAATGTGTGGTATATTTTTGCACGTAAAGATTTATGTACTTCTAGGTTAAAACACTAAGAAGAAGGATTATACCAATCAATTAAACCAAATTATTATAACTAATACTTCGAATTAATGTAAATCAGATGATAAAAATTAGTAAATGCTATTTAAATATTAAATATTTCGTCGAAGTCAATTTCACAATTTCCTTATTGAAGCCGCAGTGCGTCAGGGTAGCTCTGTGGTCAACTCACCAGATTCCGAAGCAGACATGCCCAATTTCGAGGCCTGTCCGCAGCAAATTCTGTTATAATACGTAATGAGTTCCCAATATGGACGAAATCGGCCTACTAGATAAATCACCTTAACCACACTATACAATTCTTTGTTTGCACTGACAAATTTATGTACACAATTGGTAAGGCGTTTAGATCAAGATTGCAACCTCGATTAAAATTTTATTGATTGTTTTATTATAAGATTAATATCCTTGGGAATCGCACATTCACCAGTATTCAGGTTGTTACATTCAGCAATGAAATGATTGAAATTTCTAGAAATCTTACGACGATTAAATCGGTAAATTTTGTAGAAAATTAAAATTTGCCAGTATTCATTGAGATACACATTTACACTTCGCCATAAGTTCCCTTGCAAATTAACATTTGGATGAGTAAATTTTTTTCGATTATAGGAATCACCAAAATTGAGTGTTTCACATTATCCCCAAACGCTTTATACCTCAAACCTATTAACAATTGAATGTACCATAATACTAATTTTATGAAATTTTCCAGTGTTTGACATGATCACTCATCGCTATAGGTTTGTAGGAGACTTTTGCGAGATTTATCATTCCCTACATTAGTTTGGTAGCGGCTGTGGAGATCCGTGTACATGATTAATCCCCGGCTTTTTCCCGATGTGTGATGAGAGAAGACTGATATAAAGCATCACACATGTATTGTAAATGGTTTCGCATAAGTATTCCAAATTGACCGTGCTCTAGACGGAAATAAAATTAAATTTTAACACAAATGAATGTCTTAAACACCAGTCACAATCAAACTAAATTGTCCGTACCCTAGACGGCAAAAGTGAAAACAGTATTCATGCACAAGTCACAGTTAAACAAAATTGTCCATGCACTAGACGGTGGTAAAATGAACGCTATTTACAAATTTGCATGTCTTTCACACAAGCAAGTATTCTTTCACAAATGTCCGAATTTAAAGAATATATGCAACCGTTTGAAAATACATGATGATAAGAACATAGTCACTGTTAAAATTTGTCACTAAAATGAATTGATGAAATTCGTGTAGACTTCAATGACAAAGATTCACAAATAATTAGTTCACTGTTTGCTGTTTTTAACTTATATCATTATAATAATCCATTATTCTCTAAAATTTGGATAGGCATAGTTAAATGTGAACAGTAAATCCGTCGCGTAAACTGCGAATAATCCAACTGAGCGAAACGAATCCACTGTGACACAATAATCCACCGTGTGTTTCATGCGTATTCCGCGCGGTTCTGTATCTTTAATGAACAACCCTATTAATTACCAATAAAATTGTAGTTCAAGAAATCTCAATTAAAACTGCTTGAAAATAGCAAAGATTGTTTCTAAAATCACAGTTAAGAGAAATATTGTGTAAGAATAGAGTTAGATTATTTGACCTTAAATAGCACTGTGCTTGTCAAAATCGAATATCGTTGGGTTGTAACGCGGAGCCGCGTGTTACAATGGATTGAAAAATTTTAAGTTTCCATTAGTGCGTCAGGCTATGAAGACCCGTTATATTTTATCAAATAAATTATTGCTTGTACAAGTAAAATTTGTAGGAATAAAAATTGAATAGGGTGCAAAATTTCATAAGATAATACACCGCCATATTTGCTCTAAACGTTTTTT
Source organism: Eudiplozoon nipponicum (assembly GCA_029291075.1). NCBI lineage: Eukaryota > Metazoa > Platyhelminthes > Monogenea > Mazocraeidea > Diplozoidae > Eudiplozoon > Eudiplozoon nipponicum. Next base: position 27,694 of record JAQBSW010007859.1, read on the forward strand.
CATATATATATAAGTGTAATATTTATTGGAACTCGCATTAACCAGTATTCGAGGTGCCATATTCTTATTTCAAAAAATCATCGCATTAATCAAGCAACGCTTAAATGAGTAAAATTTGTAGAGTTTTAACAAAAATTGAATCGGTAAATTTTGTAGTACCGTGAAATTCGCCAGTATTCATTGTGTCAGATGATCAAACTGCGCTCTAATCAATAGACACTTAAATGAATAGAATTTGATCGATTATAACAAATACCAGTGTATAGATTTTCATATGATCAACAAATGTTTTATTCTTCTAACCAATTGACGCTTGAATGTCTAACATATCTAAGGTTCGTTTTTTCGTCAGAACTAAACATGATAACTCATTCCCAGAACAAATCTAACCGATTGACATTTTAAGTTTTAAAATTTGTAGGACTCCAAAAATAACAAATTCTAAGATGGACATACGATTAGTCACCATTATAATTTCTACAATCAACTGACAAGGAAATAGTTAATTTAGTAGGACCTTCATATTAAGCATAATAGACAATGTCCCATTCCCATTCTGCTGTCCTAAACTCTAACAAACTTGACATTGGACAGAGGAAAATAATTTAGGAGTCTGCAACTCACCAGGATTCTTTGTATCATATGATCACTCACCTCCAAAATTGCTTTAATCAATTGAAAATTGAATGAGTAAAATCTGTTACCTTTCTAATTCATGCGCGTTCAGCGTGGTAGAATATATCATCCACCGAAATATTTCCATATAATTGAGGCCTGGATTAGTCAAATTCCCTAGGATTTTGAGTTTTAAATGATCACCCACTGCCAGAATTTCTTTAATCCGTTGAAACTTTAATAAGTAAAATTTGCATATTTAGAAAATTAATGAGGAATCAGAGACTCATATGACAACTCACCGCCATAATTGCTCCCACATATTGAAACATTAAATTGTAAATTTTTCAGGACTCACACTTTCAAACGGATTTATTTGGTCACCTGATCTCTCACTGTTAAAATTGCTCCAAAGTAACGATTATGAAAAGGTAAGTACTCGATAGATTCTAAAATTCAACAATATTCAAAGAGGCACTTTATCACTCCCATTTCTAATTCCCGTAATCAATGCGTAGAATTAATACAAATCTAATTTATGCATGACACAATGAGTCACAAGATATCCCGATGCCATAAATCCTCTAATTTATTGAAACTTAATTGTGACCAGTTTTTAATATTTTCACATTCACCACATTTCAGTGAATCACACGATCCCTCCCCACCATATTTGAGCTAATGAATCAACGATGCAATAATACTAATTTGTAGGATTCTACAATTCTTTAGTATTCATTTCATCACACGATTATTTTTTGACATAATATAATTACTTAATTAGTGCTTGAACAATTAAAATTTGACAGAATTTAAATTAACCACGATGCATTAGGTTATTCGATTATGTGTCGCCATGTTTGCCCTAAAAATCTGATAACTGAAAGTGTAAAATTTGTTAAAATCTTAAGTTCACCAGTATTCAGTGTGTTAACTACACATTACCTGATATAATCGCTTTAATCATTCGACGCATCAATACTGGAAATCTGTAGAATTCGAAAGACGAATGCAACCTTAAAATTTGTAGTACCATAAAATTCGCCAGTATTCAATGTGTCACATGAGCATTCGCCACAATTGCTCCTATCAATGAACAATTGAATTATAAAATTTGTTCAATTATGGCAATCACCAGGCTACAATGGATCGTATGATCCCAAATTGCTTTATTCCTCTAACCAATTGATGTTCGAATATGTGACATTTCTTATACACCAAAATTCACCAGGATTCATTGTTTAAGATTATCACAAATCGCCAAAGGTTAGCAAATTAATTGACGTTTGAATGAGTAAAATTTGTAAGACTCTACAAACAACAGGATCTCAGTACGGCGTATGATAAGTCAGCATTATAATTTTTTAAATTAAATGACAATGGAAAAGTAACGTTTGTAGTACCCTCACATTCAACGGCATTGATTGTACCACATTATCATTCTACCGACATATGCTTTCTAAAAATTTGAGGTTTGAGCGTTGAAAATTTGTAAGAGATTGAAACTGAAATAGATTTAATACGTCATACGATAAATCACCGCCAGAATTTCTTTATTCGTTTGGAATTTGAATGAATAAAATTTATATTTTTTTAAATTTACACGGGTTCAGTGTATCCCAAGAAAATTCCCGTCGTAATTACCCGATTCAGTTGCAATTGGATTTATTAGACTTTGTGGGAATCTCAAAATCCCCAGGTTTTGGGGGCTCAGATAAACACTTGCCCTCAGAATTGCACTACATAGCTAAAACTTGAATGAGTAAAATTTGAACAAATGGAAAAATAACAGGGATTAAGGTGTTTAAACGACAACTTACTTAAAATTACTTTAATCAGTTAACGCATGATATTGTAACGTTTATAGGTTTCCAACATGCACACAGATTTAATGGGGTACCTCATCGTTCCCCGCTTAAATTACTTCAATGAAATAATTGTGAAATGATTATTACTTGATGGGTTATATTAGACGTTGTAGGAATCTCAAAATCTTCAGAGTTTGGGGGCTCATATTATCAGTCGCCGCCAGAATTGCACTACACAGCTGAAATTTGAATGGGTAAAATTTTTTAAAAATCGAAAAATTACAAAGATTGAGGTGTTTAAATGACAACTCACAGACAATTTTTCTATTCAATTTACGCATAGAAGTGTAACGTTTGGAGAACTCACAAATTCACTCTGATTTATTGGGTGACCTCATTGCTCCCAACTTAAATTATTTCAATGTACTAAGTGTGACGGATTATAAAATTTAACAACATTAACAGTGTAACTTGCTCATTCCCTTTCTCAATTGCTGAAATGAGTAAGATTAGTACGACTCTTAAAATTTTACAGAACATATTGGGTAACATGATATGTCGATGCTATAATTGTTCTAGTTAAGTGACCCTTAAATGACAAAATTTCGTAGGAATCTTAATTTCATCAGGAATAATTATATCTTATGATCACGCCTCACCATATTTCCATTAGTAAAGCTACATTGAATCGAAAAATAGTTTGACTCTAAGAATCTGCAGTATACATTGCTTCATGCGAACAGCCCTATCCTAACATATCTTATAATTTAGCTCTTAAACATGTACGAATTGTAGAAATTTTAAATTACCCAGGATGCACTAATTAATATGATACAACACCACCATATTTACCCTAAACATTTGATTCATGGAAGAGTAAAATTTGTTGGAATCTCCCCATCCCTAGCATTCAGTGTGCAAAATATATATTCATTCCCCAAAATAATCACATTAATCATTCAACGCTTGAATGAATGAAAATTTTAGAGTTCCAACAACGACTGAATCTGTGTTATTTGTAGTACTATAAAATGCAACTCTATTAAGTGTGCCACATGATTAAACTTCACCATAATAGTTTTTTTTCAAATGCCACATTAATGAATAAAATTTGATTTATTATAACAATCACCGCAATACAGTGGGTCATATGGTCACCAAATGCTTTATTTTTATACTCACTTGACTTTTGAAATTTTTCTCAAGATTCAGTCTTTAACATGCTCACTCATCGCCATAGGTTAAAGAATCCACATGAGTTTGAATGAGTAAAATTTGTATGACATTTAAACTACCAAGCTCTCCGTGGGTCACTTGACAAATCACAACCAACATTTCTCTAATCAACTGACAATGAAAAAGTTTGTAGGACGGCCATATTCAACCAGATTTGTTGTATCACGTGCTCATACTCCCGCCATAAAATCTCTAAATAATATGCGTTTGACTAAGCAAAAATTGCTTGAGACTGAAACCCACCAAGATTCCTTGTGTCACGTGATCACGCACGGCCAGAGTTGCTATAATCAATTGAAAGTTGAATGAGTAAAATTTGAGGTCTTCAAAATTCACATCGGTTCAGCTTGTCACACAGTATTTACTCTATACAGCTGAAGCATGAAGTAGGTAACTTTGTAGGAATCTCAAATTTCCCTGAATTTCGAGTCGTGTATGGTCACTCACTGCCAGATTTGCACAAAAATACTGAAAGAGCAAAATATGAAGAAATCGAAAAATAATTACCATTTAGTGGTAAATATGAATTATTACTGTCTCAATTGCTGTAACCAACTGAGGCATGAGGTTCTAAGTTATGTAGTACTCACACATTTACTCGGATTTAGTATGTGAGCTGGTTGTTCTGAGATATCAGGGATAAATTAAATTAATTGAAGGATTCAATAGTTTATAAAAATGGATTGCTTTAGACGATCACCTCCTGTCAAAATATATCTAATCAAGTATTAACTTTAAAAGTAAAATTTGTTCGAATTTAAATTAACCAGGAAGCATAAAGTCATTTGACAATGCACGCCATATTTTCCCTGAATGTTTGACTCCTGTAAGTGTGAAATATAGTGGAATATCACAATTCCCAGCATTCAAGTTCTCAAAATATCATTTCCCAAGGATTTTGCTTTAATCATTTAAGAGTGAAATATGTATATTTCTTACGACAAATAAATCGGTACAATTTTTAATACCGCCACAATAGCTCTTTTCAATTAACACTTTAATGAGTATAATTAGTTTGATTATAACAATCATCAGGATACAGTGATTCATATGATCACCAAATTCATTATTCGTCAAACCAATTGAAGTTTGAGTATCTTACATTTCTAAGGTTTTGAAATTCAACAGTATTCATAGTTTTGCATGAGCACGCATTACCATAATTTAACTAATCTATAAACGTTTGTAAAAGGAAAAATTTTAGGACTCAAAATAACGCTTTTTCTGTTTCTCACATGGCAAATCAGCACTATTATTTCTCTTATCACCTGAGAATGAAGACGTAATGTTTGTAGGATCCCCATATTCAAAAGGATTCACTGTTTCACGCGCCAATTCTCCCGCTATAATCATTCTAAATAATTGACGTTTGACTAAGCAAAATTGTCAAGAGATGGAAACTCACCAGCATTCAGTGTGTCACATGATCATTCACGGCCGGAACTGCTATAATCAAATGAAAGTTGAATGAGTAAAATTTGTAGTATTTAAGTCACCCAAATTCAGAGTGTCACATGATAACTCCCACCGTATTTACTCAATACAATTGAGACATGAAAAAGTTAACTTTGTCGAAATCTCAAATTTCTCAGGCTTTAGAATCTCACAAGATAGCTCGCTGCCAAAATTGTACAAAACTGCTGAATCTTGATGGAATAAAATTTTAGGAAAAGGCAAAATAACTAGCATTTAGCTGTTAATTCGAAAAGTTACCGCCGTAATTGCTCTTATCTTAAATGTAACAGGCGGGAGACTGGCATTATCACACATATATGGGTAGGTATAATTTGAAAAATATTCTTAAATCAGATTTATTGTTTTAAAATTTGCACGATTTCTCCAATATAATTTAAGATTTATTAAAATCTGAGATATAATGTTGAAAGCAATTTTAATTTTAAAAATACTTGAGGCGCTACGCTGAAAACCCCATTAACTATGCTGTTTCGAATAAATTATAATTGACCGCGCGCAAACTTTTCAGGAGCCCAACCAAATTACTATTTGTGTGATCACAAGAATTTTATTTTAATTTAGTTAAATATTTTCAAATCTTATTTAATGGATTCAATTAAGCAAGATTTTTTTTCATTTGATGATATTTGTTTTGGAAAATGTTAATCTTTCAGATTGTGTCACAAATCAAGACAATTATAATGCATTATAAGGGTGTCGTTCATATCAAGAACGGTACACTTTTTTCAAAATGTTTTTGATTTTTAGGAAGAGGAAAACAGTATCTATTTTGAAATGTTTTTAATTATTCATATTTTTATAAAAATTACATATATATTTAGAATTTAGCTTCTAAGTGTGCTAATAATGGAAATTTATAATAATCTTACTAAACCTTATACTGATGAGAAGAATGTTTTAATGTGAATGTATAAAATGAATTGTTTCTTTGTCTAGATGAAATAACTGTAAGTTACAATATTTTAATCCAATTATGTTAATCCTGCGGTTCGGTATTCAAAAAAACAAATATTTGTAAAAAAATATTTATTTATTGGTAAACTCACAGCAACATGGCAAATAAAATATTTTTCGAAACCAAATGTAAGTATTAATTTTTTAATTATTATCGATCAAATGTATAATAAATTAACTTAGAAGCCTTTCTGCAAATAAAATCTGTAACTTAGATTTAGTTTACATTCAATAAGTTTATTGACAAAAATTTTTATTTGTTATTAGGAGTTCGAGCTATATGAATAACTGATGTTGTGAGGAGTATGGCCATTCTGTGAATACTGGATTTTAGTTGACGTGGATTGAGATAAATCTAGAAACAAGGTAATCTCGGATTGCCCAGCTAAAACAAGAGAAGCGGAAATATCGAAATTTCATTCTGTTAAAAGAACTTTTTAAATGCAAGTTTGATTAAATCTTTATGGTCAACATATGTTTTGAAAGATTTAACTAAACTTTTAAACTAATTCACTTATTGGTCGCAAGTTTACGCAAAGCTGTCTCAATTATTTAACGATTTCAATCAAGTCTACATAATTATGACAAATTACATTATGACAAAATACATTAAATATGACAAATAATTTGTAAAATAGTTTTCCGTGTTATTTAACTCTTGCACGCTATGTAAAATGTTTGATGACCATTGGAATTCAACAGGCTTCAAATCCGATGCCAATATAAAAGATTTTTATTTCAAGTGTCTGTTAATATGAAGCATTTCAAAAGAATTCAATCACTCACACAAAATTGCCTTATATAATTTTCCGCGGACAGGACTCGAACCTGGGCAGACGTGCCCTATTTTCTTTATTTTTACCATAATTTAGCACAGTCAATGTTTGAGGTGTTGACATTGGTTTTGCGTTAAATTGTTGTCATAAAGGTTATTATAAACAAAACGTAATTCCCATTTTTTATACTGTCATATTTGAATGCATTATATCGGCTACGGAAAACGCACTGCCTTTTGCCAAATTTATTAGTTCGGTCTTGAAAATTTTTTACTTATTTATATTTATACACACCTAATTCTTATAAAAAACATCCATTTATATATACGTCCACACGCTGTATCTACGCATATATAGATAAGCATATAAGCAACCATGTAGGTTCTTCCCACATCTTTTATAAATATCTATATATCCATCTTATATATACACGTGTATACACCATATACAATAGGAATATCATATAAGCAACACTGTGAGTTCCTGAATGGATAAATCATATTAGTCAAGAAGTTTTTCTTAATATTTATATGTCAAAGTTTATATATAGCCATATATTTATGCATATATATATATATATATATATATATATATATATATATATATATATATAACTATAGCCAAATTATCTCTCTTTCTATCTCCATCTAATTTGTTCTGTTTATTTTATCTCAGATGCATAGTCGCGGTCTCTTATTTGGATTAATTGTTAGCTCTGATTTCTCCAATCTACGTTTCTTTCCATTCGAGAAGGCTTCATAAAATATTGGGCCTAATGATTTTTCTACACATGTCATATTCATGACGTTCATTCCTGATTTTTTTTCAATTGATTCTCTAATCAAACGGGTTAATCTATTTCGGTTACATTGTGTAATCCGTTTACAGCCGTCCCAGTTTTTTCTGATGACCTGTCTCCATTGAGTGCCTGGCTAGATCTGATCTATGACTAATTCTGTATTTGCATGCAGTCCTATGTTCACATCTACGTACCTTTATTGGACGGATAGTTTCACCTATATACCTAAAATTGCAATCATTAGAAGGTATCTCATAAACCCCTGATGTGTTGAGCGGTTCTATTTTTTTCTTTCTGATTCGGTAACTTATTGTCTATTTTAACTTATTGTCTTAACACTGTTCTTATGTTGTATTTCGTTGCTAATATCCAAATTTTTCTACTTTATTTGGAATCTGGTAGAACCAGAGTTCTGTGCCTTTCTTCATTCTGATTATCTAAATCTTTTGCCCGTTTCTCCTGGGTTACTCTTCTATTAAATCGCAATAATGTCTCCTTTTTGATTTTCTCAGTTAATTTTTCCGGATAACCATTTATCCTGAATATTTCTTTCAGTTTCATCAGTTCTTTGTCCCTATATTTTAAATCCACTATTTTAAGACTTCTTACTATCATAGATTTTAGAATGCCTATTTTCATCCCAAACGGGTGATTAGAGCAATAATTCAGGAGGATACCAGAATAAGTATCCTTCCTGTAAATATCTTTCTCTAATGTCTGACCAATTCGTTTTAATTTTACATCTAGAAACGGTAATTCTTCTTTGTTTTCTTTTTCCAATGTGAATTTTACCTCTCCCAGTTGATAAGCTAAATACAGAAAATTCTCCAACTCATTATCCCCGTGATTCCAACTTAGGAAGATGTCATCTTAGATTCTTAAATATAAGCTTGGTTTGAGGGGAGTTCTGAGTAGGAGATTTTTTTCTAAATAATGGATATAAATATTAGCGACTGGGACCGATAATGGTTTTCCCATAGGAACACCTTTAACTTGAAGGTAGAATTCATTTCTAAATATTAAGTATGTAGTGGACATACAAATTTTAAACATTTCAATAATACTCCTTGACATCAATTTATTCCCTTCTATTATTTCTGGGTATTCCATTAGACAACGTTGGACACACTCTAATGCAACCTGTACCGCAATGTTCGTATACATAGATACCACATCCAGGCTTGCCAGTTTTTTCATTCTCTAATAATTTATATTTCCTAATAATGTCAGTGAAGTGTTAAGTGTTCTTTAATGTATAATCTATAAAATAGGTGTATTTTCTTATTCTATGGCACAGAAATTTGGACATTTTATAAGTTGGAGAATTCTGGACATTGACAATTAACCTAAGTCGATTATCTTGTTTATGAATTTTTACTAGACCATACACTCTGGGAGAGAGTGAATCTCTTTGTATTCAAATACTTTTTGAAATTTTGTTGCGGTGTGTTAAATTCGATTAGTTCAATGCCGCATTTTGCTTACGCGGGTAATTGTTGTACACGGGCAAAGATGTGATAGAACCGCATTTTCAGTTGAAAAAAGAAGAATTCAACCCGATCAAAGACAAAATAAAATCGGAAAGTGTGAAGAATCGGATCTTTGTGTAACTGCCCGTGTACAACAATTACCCGCGTACGCAAAACGCGGCATTGAACTATTCTCTTTGTATTAATGATTTACCAAGTACTGAATCTAATTCCCCAGATCCAATCATTTGATTAATTAAAGCTTTAACCTCACCTTCAAATTTGACCGTTGGGTCCTTAATTATTTTATGGTAGACTTCTTTATTATTTAATTGTACATACATCGTATCATCATAATCCCTCTGGTTTATTAGCACTGTTGCTCTACCTTTATCTGCTTTAAGGCATATTACCTTATTAGATAACAAATTCGATCTCAATATTTTCAGATCATAATTCTGTTTACATTTATCCTCTCTATGCTCTAACACCAATTTGGCAGCATCCAATTCAAATTTAGTTTTATCTTTTCCTGGGAGGAATTGCGCGATTTTAACTGTCTCGGTAATAATTTTATTCTGAAGCATGTATTCTATAGGAACAGCCGTGTTCAGTCCCAGGTTGAGTATTCTCTTTACATTATCCTAGATACCCATAGATGATAAGTTTATTATCCGTTTCGACACAAAAGAATCGTTTGGAATATTTCTTGCAGGCCTATAGATTCCCAGGTTTACTAGTTTTTATTATGCCTCTTTTTAACCATTTGAATTTCTTTATTCCTAGCATTATCAGTGAATTCCTCTATACATTTAAGGTCCATTAAATGTAATATCAAGAGCAACATTGACCTTATTTTAGTTTTTTTCCCTAAATTAGTTCATATTTTCTTTTTTCTTGTTTTTTTACCGATGATTTCATTAAATTATAGAAAGTTCCTGCTTCAGAATATTTCCCATCCTATATAGGTGAAATAGTATTCTGAATTTGAAGCATTTAGGTATAGTATTAAATTTTAAACATAATTTCAAGAATGAGATATGTTCCACTTGCCTTACAAT